>NNCF01127056.1:479632-528444 GCA_002313205.1 Laupala kohalensis
GTCCGTACGTAACCTCCACCTGGCCTCATTGCAAACACTCCTCCTCCAGTAGATAATCGGAAGTTGAGAGTTAAATATGCATCCGTCGCGTAAGTACGCGCAAACTGGGCTTAAGAGCTTAAGGGGGATGTGACCCAGGTTCACCGGATCAGGCCGGGTGGAGGTTATGTACGACTTGGGAGTCGAGGTGGGTGGTGCAGTGGATAGCACACCTGCGACCAGAGCAGCAGATCCCGGGTTCGAGTCTCGGTCCGTCGCAATTTTCACCTGACTGTTGGCGTTGCAATATATATCATAATTTGTTTCTAAATAATGTGTTCCTAAACGGAGCATAATAAGCATATTTACGTTGGCGTTGAACATTATGTGTGACGAATGGTGTAGAATATGAAGTAAAAAAAACATGGTCCGATTCCAAAAGGCAAGCTGTGCACTTGTGAGAACAGCGTGTGATGCATATGCATTAGACGCTAAATGGAAGCTTAAAACGACTCTTTCCGTGCAAAGAGTTCAGCCTAGCACACCAAGTACCTTGCTGTTCGTCGCAAACACAGTTAGTAAATAATGCATGATATTTCTCGCATTGTTTCATCTCTAACCGAGCAGGTAACTTCTATGTGTTTCTTCATGAAACGGTACACGTGTAAAATGTTCTCTAATTTTTATTTTGTGCCCGGGAATAATTAATCTTATCACACGAAACACATGAAAATTAATAAGTTAACTACGGCCGTATGAAACTATCAATGAATCGGGAACCAGACCCAGTTAACCCCCAGTTAGCACCCAAGCACTGCTCTCAGGGGTGTCAACTGCTAATGCCACCCGTTAGGTGTGGAACTGGATCTTACAGCACTCACAGCGAAAGAATAGTGATTATGGAAGAGTCTGAAGAGCACGTGAAAGTCGTGGAGTCACTGCCAGCATTGAGGGTTCTCCGGCTCTTCATCCCTTCTTGTTCACGTGCGCAAACCAGAGTCAGCAGAATCTTAGATTACGTTCAGATGCTGCCTACATTAACCGATTTGTAGAACTCGCAGTAATTGAAACGGACCGAGGGTTGGATCACTTACCCTTTGTCTGCACGGAGGCTGCTTAAAGATAGCTTTTCCCCCGGTTACAGCACCCTTGATCTTGGTGCCGGACATGGCGCCCGGAATGGATGGAACTTTTATAGCAGCAGACATATGACAACGCCACGCTTTCACTCCGTTAATTATATCTCGTTACAATTCTTTCGACGCGATGACAATAAGAGCACACAGAAGCTTTAGTTCGTTTATTTCCTGTCTGGGATTGTGTCCAGATCTGCGGGTTTGCAGGCCTACGTATACAGGTGATGCAGGATTCAACATTTCTTTGATAAGCGTAAGAGATCCCGAGTTCAATTTATCTCGGTGCAATTTTCATCTGGCTGTAGTTATCACATCTCTTGTAAGGTAAATAACGCCCAAATAACTTTAAACGTATTTTTACTGTAAATACTGTTCAAATGAAATACAGAATTCGATAGAAAGATTTAACATAATTTTATGAATTGCAAAACACTAGTTGTGAGGTGTGACTATCTATAATTTTCAAGTCAATTTTCAAGCTGTTTATTAGAATACAAAAGAATGTAACAAATCAAAATTAAACTTAAGAAATATCAAACTTCTTAACACGCTTAGCGTAACTTGAAATTTCTTTTATGATTCTTTTTTTAAAATTATAATTTATAAATAAAAATTCTGAATAAAAAGAACATCATGGTGTCGGATTTTTAATATAAAGAAAGATTATGTCAAGGAGATCCTGAGGTCCTTGGAGCACAGCGCGTCACTGGCAATATGGTGGTACGGGTGACTTGCTTACGAGCTAGTGTGTTCCAATGGGAGTGTACTGTATGCGTAAGCCGTGTCGCAAGTCATACGATGAAAATTCTGTTCTCTGTTGTGTGGGTGTTATTTAACAGTGTATTACCTTAGTTATCGCACAGAATAAAACTACGCAAAATTGATGTTAACAAACACGAATGACGAAGAGTATGAGTGTAGAGTAAGGTGAATGAAGAAAAGATTTCGGATGAATTGAGGTTTATCGGATGACTATAAAAATATGATCAATGCCGCAATTATTATCATCATGATGGCGTATCCATACGGTCACGTACAATGAGGATAACTACGAAAATATCTTCATGGAAGCAACTGTGAAGGAATATGAGATAAATAACATGAACAAGGATTTGATGGTCGAAACCAAACTTTATTTTTAAACAGATATGAACGACATGAAATTTAATTACTAATATGAACGCGATGATAAATGAAAAACAAATTATTTAATCTGACGAACTGACAACTAATTAATTAGATACTCATTAGTAACCTACGGTATGCCATTGCCTCCCACAATGTTCTATGAACCGTAGTGACGTGGGTGAGACATACCGTCTCCCACGTTGTACTTCCCACACAGGAATAATCGAGATTCGAGTTTGATTGGTTTAATCTTGTGAATGTTCAAACGGATTTTGATGAATAGTCATCAAATGATAGGAAATATATTCACAAAATTGCTATAGGTCTGGAAGCAATTTTTTTTCTTGTTTAAAGATCTAAGACTTAAATCACATGTAAAAGATTCATGTTTTAACTGTACAAAATCCTTTTTTGTAGATAATGATATTTTGACAAAAATTACGTCATCAAAAAAGTATATAAGAATACAAGAACAATAGAAATATGTTTTACTAGGACAGATGTAAAAACGTATGTGTGTATATTCATTATGTACGAACTGATCCAATAAAAATTGCAAACAAAAAACATTCTTTACAATTCTGAGAAAAAATGTATAAAACAAAACCAAAAATTGTCTTCTTCGGATAAAAAACATGAAATATTTTTGCCTATCATTTGATACCCGTTTCATCCAAATCCAGTCAGTCGTACATGAGATTCAACAGCTCAAACTCGAATCTTCATTATTTACAGAGTGGAAATCTGCATCTGCGTCCGCATCTGCGTACTAGGCTTGCGCACGGAGGTTTGGGTGAGAGGGAAAGAGGAGATACTCTTCTAAAAACATCGAAATATAAATTCGCATTTGTGTACAATGTAGTCTAGGAGAAAGCTAAATATACGAAATTAAGCTTATTTTGATCGATATATGGGCAAAAAGGATCTCTTTGGTTTGACTAATAGCAGCCGGTTCGCGAATGCAGATAGAGCGTCGGTACTGTAGATGGTGAGTGCGCCTTTAACGCTTTTTCCTCGCTCAGCGCGCATCCCACGCAGACTGTGCGTGCCTTGCTGCTCTTGCAATAATCACTTGACTCCCACGATCACCCACGCGTAGACTCCATTCCTTCACAAAGTCATCTATTGCAGGTCGCCAACACGCGTTGAAACTGTGCCGCCCAGACGTGATTACAAAAAAAAAGAAAATTTAAAATAAATTATTAATTTATCATGAAACTTTTACATAATCGATAATATTCTCGTCAGTTAACAAAATTTATTTGAATACATTCCAAATAACGATTGTGATAAACTCGTTATGTAATAATCGTAAAAGTCGTTACGTTTTGTGAAAGACGTAGCTCGAAAAGACTTTGCTGAGAAAGTTTATGAATGTAAAATCCTCAGGAATCACAAACTCATGAATCCGACAGTGTCATCGCCAAAGCTACGAAACACACTTGACCAATGTGACGCTTCGATTAAACGAAAACCTTTTCGAGAAGGAGGATACAATAACAGAAAACAAATTGTTCTGAAAGTGAAGTTTATTAATCACATTATAAATCAGAAATAATGTATTAATTATTTATTTTTATATATTTAGGAAATATAGCTTTAACATTGTTCATCACAATAAATTTATTACATTAATCATTCATTCCAGTGTGTCTAAATTGACAAAATGTCCCAGAACTTCACGAGTGAAAAAATCATGAAGGTTCAGATGTCCGGAGATATCTCCCAAAAGAGATAATGAAACACAGACAGTGAGAAAAGAAAACAAATGGTGTTTAAAGCGCTTTATTAGGGAAATGAGAAAGAGTTCTAGGTCTTCCAATTTCAATAGCGAATTACAAAAGATGTTCATAGATCTGCCTATTAATAGCGATGCAAGTCTCGCCTATTAATAGCGATGCACCAAAGTCGGATGGATTGACGAGTCTGACGAATTCCCGCGACGTCGGTGCGAGGTCTATGTTACTGCTAATGGCCCAAAATTTGAACATACGTTGTAATTTGTTGTTACTAAACTTTTCCGGACATGTGTACCTTAATGATTTTTTTCTATTTATGTGCTGTATCACCCCTGCATTTTTTACGTGGAGCCTGTACGTCATTATAGGACTCGCCGATTCATGAATTTTCCTTGTATTTGTTGTCAATGCAGGACAGAGATGCGTTAAGTGCGTGTAGTGCTCCGAGGAAGTCTGTTCATGAACTTGATTGTGCGATGCAACACGCCACGATAGAGACAGATGGCCATGTGTTTGCATGTAGCAAGATAATACTTTTCTCTTCCTGTATGACGCCCTCCAAGATCGTAAAACTAGAAGTAAATTACAATACTATATTTTCAATATTGTGAATCAATGTATTCGTTGTGACAAGCAAAAGAAAAGAAAATGAATTTAACAAGAAATTAGCTTTGGGAGTGTTAAAATTGTTATTTGAATCATAGATGTAATAACATTAAATATTTTAATTAACATTGATGCATGTAATATTTAAATAAATGTGTTATTGATATTTCTCTTGAACTAATAAAAGCATTATTGAAAATAATATTTTTTGATAGTTCTTGTCTGAAGTATGTTAGAAAGAAGCGTATTGGCAAAAAATTGATCACTTACTAAATAAACTGTCGTGTTGAAATATGAAAATTGAATAATTGTATATCTTTATCTCGCTAAGATCCGCGACCCCAAAACCACAAATCCGCAGCAAGCTTTTAACATTTTCAGTCGTATCACGGGAATGAAAATCAATAATGTATGAGTTGTACGATTTGTTAACAGGTAGCTGTGCCGACCACACTCGCAGCCAATCACCACAATCCACCTCGTGGCTTTTTGCTCCCACACACGAGTTGAAACAAATGTTCTGAGTAATGAAGCATCGCAGCGTGGTTTCTATTTCATGCAACACGCCATTTTGTGCGCACGAGCGACCTCCCAGAGGAAGCCCGTTTTTTTTTGTGTTGTCTCTCAAGCAACATGCGAATACTAGTCCCTGTGCGGAAAGTAGAACATGTGGTTTGGAATAACACGCATCCACGAGAGTGAAAACAAATATTCAAAATTCCACGTGGTGGCATAACATTCTCCAAACGGAGTTCAGTACATGTAAATAATTTACTGTCAAATAAACACGCGGAGGACTTAACGTATATTTTAAACAATCGTTCCTAACATTTGAATTAAAATTACTTTTCGTCAGTTTATAATAAGTATTTTCTTACGTACTAGTCCTATTTTGAAAGCCTTTGGTTTCGAAATAATTATATTTCGTAGGTAACAATATAAGTGCGTGTCTGTCCAGATAATTGTGCAGATAGGAGAATTCAAATATTAATCTGATATTCAATTTGTTCATTGTAAAAGAAAATATGGACAGCAACATTACATAACATATTATTACGTATGCAAAGAAGGGAAAGGATATTGCAGAAATATCAAAATTATTTTCATTATTTCTTCATAGTGTTACATAATACATTATATTATACCTTTATTTTTACATTTGTTTGGTAATTATTCCTAATCATTTGTATTTAACTTTCTTTATATTTTTTTAGTTGTTTCAAACATTTGTATTTAAATTCCCCAACGTTAGTTAAGAGTAATGCACTTTCTTACCAACTACTTCTATTTTGTCTTATATAGTTGTATCTTTGAAATATTTTTATTTTGTTGGTAACTATGTAAGTGCGTGTATATTTTAATAATCATTTCCACTCAAGAACCTCTGAACACCTTGAAATGTTTTGATTACGGATATTTAAATTTATTACTAAAAAGCAATTAAAACTGGATGGGAATGGGCTAATTTTCTTTTCGAAAGCAAAAAAGAAATCACCCCATCATTTACGATCAAAAAAATCAACAGCTATGGTGGATTTAACTTTTTTCTAATCTGAAACACAATAATGGTATGCCCATCAAAAAAAAAAAAAATTCTGTTAGCTACTCGCTATAAAATCTAAAGAATATTTGACAAATTTTAGTTTCTCTAGCGTTAATACAACATCTCTAGCGTTAATCATTTAGCAAGCATGTATTGTCATTAATTCTTTAAATTATTCCGTAGATATAGTTATAACTACTAAAATCTCTTCTTCCCAATTCCCTCTCTCTAGGCCAACGGTTAGTTGGAAGAGCAGGCCTCATGGCCCGAACCTCACCAAAAAACATAAAAATAAAATTAAAGATTAATAATAACAATAACATTAAGGACACTGCCGTTTTCATAATTTATTAGTTCTTTAAACTTTACTCGGTTGCTTGGTACGGTTGGGTACATTATCTCTGTATCCCCACCTCGTCTCAGGTTTTTCCTGTTTGTTTTCGAGCACTCTTATCGGAATTGATGGGAATTTCTCCTTTGCTTCCGGAGAGTAAATTAACTTTTTACCCTCCAGTTGTAACCACTTTTTTTTGGAAATAAGTTGAAATACCCGTACTAAGAATTAATCAAGGTATTCAGAGGTTTTTGAATTGCAAGCGATTATTAAAATATGTAAACACTAACATAGTTACCTACAATTTCAAAGGCACAATTATATAAGTCAAAATAGAACTAGTAAGTAAGAAAATGCATTATTATGAAGTAACGTTGGAGAATTTTAATACCAATGTTAGGAATAATATAAGAAATAAATATACAGTAAATTTCACACAAAAGATTAGGAATAGTTACCAAACAAATGAAAAAAGGTATAATATAATATATTACGTAACACTAATAAGAAACAGTAAAATATTTTTGATGTTTCTGCAGTATCCTTTCCCTTCGCATACGTAATAGTACGTTCTCTAATGTTGCTGTCCATATTGTTTCCAACCATTTCTTTTGCAACGAACAAATTGAACGTCACAGTTAATATTTACCTTTCCCATCTGCGTAATTATTACTAATTATTATTTTTTATTATTAATATTTTTTAACACGATGACGAAATATATTATTTCAATTTTCTGTGTATCTACGTTATTCATAACTCTTGCCTTATCTTCATCGTAAAAGTCCCGATGTAAAGAGTTCACTTTTCTGCTTTTTTACATTGTATACCATTCACATATAAGATCTTTATTAATCTTCACCATACCCTGACATACTCTTACAAATTTTACAATATCATCAACGGAAATTGTATAATTCTTTGTTGCTTAATTCTTAGTCTACGCGTGTATCGTACTTATTTGTTAGGTTCTACTTCTCAGATCGCGTTCATCTGATTAATTTTATACCCATTCATCCTTTCAATATCTCCCTCTACTTCCTTCAGAGAAATACAAAGGGTATGTACAATTTAAATGAAATATATTACTTCGTTAACATGGTGCATGAATAGCTATCTGCTATCTTAGTATGCAAAACTTGATCCCTACTCTCTCATTTACATACTCAACTATTATCCTACAATCGCTCTGGTGAGATCGAGTGTTCGATAGTATCAAATCGATACCAGTCTCGGACGAAAAGCACGTTTCGCTTCAAGTGACGTTGAATCGATCTCAAGACGGGAATTTCTATTCTGAGGGAAATTTCTGAAGCACCCAGTAGAAACAGAAAAAGAACTGTGCAGTGTCAAACCTATGAATAAAAAAACACCTCGTGTGTGTGTGTGTGTTTGCTCATATATTATAACATCAGTCGTTGTAATTAGAATTTGACATAAATGAGACAAAAAAAGCAGCAATAAAACAAAACAACGTCATTTTCATAGAAACGGTTTACCTGATAATAACTTTTATCACTTTCACACTTAACTGCTCTTCGTCAACTCCATAGGTAAAAAATACATTTCATAACAAATTCGAAATGGAATATCTCTTAAAAATTCAGAAAAGCAATTGCAAAACTTGTGATATCTTATTCAAATTGTGTGGAGTCGACTGCTATGATGAGACGATCGGCTGAGTAGTAGATTTGTGCATCTTTTACGTCGTCGTGCTTATACTCACACAAAGTTCATAAAGACGATGATTGGTCGAAGTGTAGGAGTCCAACCTATCCACGCTCTTGCGCAGGATTTCAAACCTTTACAACCATCATTAACTGTAAAATTCACACACTACACTTATTCATTTCTTGTATAACATCGCATACTCGATACGACAACTTGCTGACTCGAAGATCGATTTTCCAGAAGATATAGCGCAGAACCATCTGTACTCTACTACAACTTGTCTACTGAACCAGAGACCGTTCAGGTTAAAAGTGGGAGCTCAAACTTCTGAGAAAGCTTCAATTTTTAAAATATTTTTATCTACCAATTTTGAGTTGTTAAACAGTAGTTTTGAGGCGACGATATTTTATGGTGAGAATGGGGCCATGATTTGAGTGAAGCAATTGAGAAGGAGAGATAATGGTTTTCCGCGGAACATAATGTATCTATTAGTCTTGACATAGCGAGTAATCCCCCGAATGATGTAAACCTCAAGCGAAACTCACCCAGCTACACTGCGATAGCGATGATAACACCTCTACACCCATCGTACCCATCGCTTTCGAATAAAAGTGGCGAAATGCGTCAAAGTCAAACTATCCCACAACAGGTCCCGAAGGATTCTAGTAAAAATGGTCATCTTTCATCGCCAAACGATCATTGATGGCCTCTGAAAATAAATTGCCGTTTGGCACTAACAGAATGTCACCTAATGACCATTTTTACTAGAGGTACCCAAGTGGTTCTCGGAGGGTGGAACACCCCAATGACTAGGTCTCGGTACTGGGAGGAGGATGTGTGACCAGCATCTAGTTTCGGTCGATTCGACCCCAGGATAGACTCTGTACTCGTTTTATGTCAGGCTAAGTAGACCTCGGAGTCAGTCTGGATGTTGAGGTGTGATAAAACTCAGCACCCTATCCATACCAGCAACTCAGCAACCCACCCTCTGAGCCACGCTAACTCCAGAGCGAAATACCAAATAAAACTGAGGCACCGAGTGAGGTCAACCGGGGGTTGGAGCGGGGGAGCACGAGGGCGTAGCGGGTCGCGTCTGTGGGGCAACCGCCTGGAGGCAACGCGCTCAGTGTTTACACGCAGTGCCGCCTCTCGTCAAGCCCTTACTCTCCCAACAACGGAGCAGACGCTCGGGGAGGGGCCGTTAAAGTCGATACTCGACAGGAATGTATCGATATTCGAAGCGTGCACAAGAGGCAAGGGGAGGTAAAGAGGGTGACCTCACTCAAGCTCCCTCGGGCTACGTCATGCGAAACAGGATGAGATGCGCTACGGGGGGGGGGGATGACTCACGAACANCACACACACTCTACGCAAAGACGATTCTATTTGGTTTTGCTTTGCTACATGGAAATGTATTGAAATTGTCAAGTGAGTATTTTCATATCCTTAGGACTTGAGAAGTTTTTCTACGACGTATGTATGAATTGAAATATTAGATAATAGAAAAAACGTCCAAGTAACCCCGGTCAGCAGTGGGCAAGTAAAATGATGGGAAAAGGATTGTGTTCGACAAAAAGATAAAAAATATAATATTCCTGTATAGCAAAGAAGTAAAAGTAAAGACTTAAGAACAAAGAAGAGAAAAGTACAATACCAAGAAGATATGAAGACGATTGAAGAAATAACAGATATTTTATTGTACAACAGATGTAGTAGTGAAATGTATTCCGATAAGAGAGCGACAAAAACGTAAATAATTAAATGTGATGTAAGTATGGCAACAAATTAATACCCTGAACTACAAGTAAATAAGTAATAAATAAATAAGTAAATTTATGAAACGTATTTTGTAACACTCGTCATATTTCTTCACGTCATTACTTCCTTACAACATATTCGTAGAATGATTTTTTTCTTCATAAAATACTGAAGATATATGTGAGTCAGAAACAGTGCTAAGATATTCCACGCAGTTTCCATGTACGTTGATTGAACATAAATACAGTTTTATTTCTAGAATAGATTAAAATTCTTATCCGGAAAACTGAATAACGCAACAAATGTGTATGATAACTTAAAATCAGTAAATTTTCTATCTTTCTAGAAGTAAAATATCACCTTAAATCTCATTCAATGCTCGTTATGCATCAGTTCCAAATTTTTCGATACACCATATTTCCGTAATAGGGAATTTAAACATTCATAATCAGATACTATTTGTGAAGTGTGAAATGAGCTGGCAATTGATCGCGTGTTAATGAAATTTTTATCTCATAGTTTGTCAAAGTAATGTCGATAGATAAGAATTTTTGAATGGGAAATAATTTTTATCGTATTATGTGTTCTCACCATAGAATAATTATCTTCATTACATCGCACTAGAAGAAGGCAACTATTTTGACACGTTCTGCTCACCCTCATTTGCTTCTCGAGAAAGCATAACACATACTGTAAACTTATTACATTTTAAACTGAGAAATATACTCCTCTATCGTAAGTGTCGTGTGATAACAGACACAGAATTTAGGTCGCGTCAAAACGAAGAGAGAGACTGAGAAAATCGTGTTTTAGAAAATCACGTATTTGAAAAATATTCAATCAGTGTGAACAAAACTACTACTATATCCCACCAATTTAATCTAGTGGATTTTTTCTGTTTTCGAAAGAAAACATTGTACAAAGTAAGAGTTATGCAGTATCAAAAATACGGTCAATCTCTCCTTCAACGATGCTATGCTAATAAGAAACTTCTCAAACAATTCCTTCTTGTGCTTTCCTGCGTTCGACTGACCCAGCAAGATCCCGAAACCGACAAGGGATGGAAAACTTTGAAGTTTGTTTCCTCATCTTCGATCGTTTCAAAAGTTCCGTTCTCAGAACTAATTTAATATAAACAGGAACGTTTTGCTTTGTAACATAGCTACCTTCGTGAGTTGTCAAGAAAACAAAATCCACATAAATTTACATCTCTGAATAACTGAAGTAAACTTACATAAGAATGTCATGACTTAAATTAATTGTAAATTTAATTTCCTTATGCTATCGCATAATCATCGTAAAGTATTTTATTGTAATATTTTCCATGAGTCAGTTTTATTCTTTTCAATAAACAAAGTTTAAAATAAATATAAAATCTCCAATATATTAAAAGAATTATGTGAGAACGTGCATGCTTCAAAATTTCGGAGGTATATTATTTATTACATGTATTTTGCTGAGGTTCACGCCATCAGGTCCTTTCTTCTGTCTAATCGTGACTTGGATGAGGAAATTGGGAAGGAGAAATGTTGGGCTGTCGTGGGACATATGAAACCGTACCGACATTTCTCTGGAGCCGGTAAGGGAAATCCCGGGTGAAAACCTCCCCTCGTTCGACCGAGCAGGATTTGAACCCGCGCTCCACCGCTCAGCGGAATCATGGAAGAGAAAACGCTACCTCAGCAGTCGGTATGAGATAAACACATTCACACTAAATATAATTAATACTTTTAACAAATCTATGGTCAAAATGTTCAATTCAATTCAAATATCGGTGTTGAGATGGGACTACATAGATAATGAATCCAATCGATCCAAGATAGAGTAGAAACAAGAAGTATTATAACTGCACATAACAATTTAATAGATAATACGATGAAACGCTATTAATTAAATGATGATAAATGTACATAAAAGCCAGAAATAAAGAAAATATTCAAGCAGAAGATGATCATGATTCTTTCATTTGTTTCATTGTGGTAGAAAAAGAATTTCAAGCAAAATTCTACTAAAACAGTTGTACGTACATACTAATTACACTTTGTGTACAGAAGATTTAAACAAAAAAATTGTATGTATCTTCGAGAAAATTTCTAAAATGTACTAGTTCTTTATAGGGAATATCCTTTATACTAATGTTTTGAATAATATCGACAAGTATATTATACACTAAATACGAAATGAGAATGAAACTGATTCATACTCAAAAGTGCTGCACACAAAAGTGCTGCAAAATTTTGAAAATATTTTTTTCGGAATTTCCCACCCCCAAAATGTATATTTCCGACGAAGTGTTGTAACTTTTTACAGTTACAATACGTTCTAAATAACTCCAACAACTCCATGTAAAAAACGGTAGTGACGAAACCTGCATCGCAGTTAATGTGCAGAAAATTGAAAAAGAGTAGTAATTTGTTGAACATAAGGCACCTATATAATATGTTTAATACCTCAAATAAAGCTCTTTACACACATTTTTTTCTTGAATTCTTACTGTATTTGGCTCACTATGTCTCCTTCGGGAGACATTTCCGAATATGTGCACCTTACTGATTCCTTGTATCTATTAAGTGCTCTATCACCCCTCTAATTTTACGTTGAGTTCTGTGACTGGTGTATTTATAAAGGAAAGTAAAAAGGTGCGTTTACAATGTTGCACTCTGATAAGAATAACTGAGAGAAGCGATTGTAAAGAGGGTATTGGTATGTTTGAAAGGACGTGTCTTCTGAGACGTGAAAATCCATTCTGACTTTCCGACGGCGGATCTCACAACATCGTCCTCGGAAGAAGAATAAAGTGGTTGAAGGCTTTCGATGGAGGAGTGATCGCGTGCGAAGATGCTTCTGTCGTGTCTAAAAGGCGTGGGTGAGGTCAGGGTGGCACGCGCCGTACTTCCGAGCACAATGGGACCAAACACGGATTCCATGTGAAGTGAACTATGCAGTGCTCCCAATCTCTTACGGTTGAGTAAAAGATATTGCTCCAAGCAATCGATCGCTATCGAATTTCTTTGTTGTGGTTTCTTTTTTTTTGAGCGTATATTGGTAAAACTGATATAACGAGATAGTGGAGAAAGAATGTGAAGAAGGGGGTGAGTAGGGTGTGCAGTGGTGGTCCGTTTTCTGGGATTTAAGGAGAAAGCAACGCGCACTGGATGAGGGACGATATACCCACCCTTCAATCTTAATATTGCTGCAATATGAAGACTCTGTTGCTATCAGTCTAAAACAAAAATTTATTGAAAAAAACTATTAAGAGAAAGGAAGCTGAATCTTTCTTGAACTGTGGGAAGTACATATACCACGTGTTGCAAATGAGAGAGTGAAGGCACAATTTCAAAAAGCAATAGAATTCTGTTTCAACCTTCGGTACAATTTTCCTTGTTATCACAATATAACAAATTATACATTAAATTTTATTTTATTTAATTCTGCGTTATGAAGTATGTTAGAAAACTTTTACTTGTCTCTTAGTAATTTTATTGTGTTTGGAAGGAAAAGGGGCACGATTTTCTAGCGTTTTCATGGGAAGGGTCAAATTTGAAAATTTATAAGAAAACGTGTTAAATCTAGAACATTGATATTCTACACAGCATTGCTGAGCTAGTTATTTATAATATGTATTAGTTTTATAATTTATATTTGCTAAAAACATTTTTCTTGTAATTTTTACAATAGCTTGCCAAAATATAAATAAAATATCAATCAAATGTAGAACTATTCGCTTCGTGGAGTTTACAATCTCTTCCCCTTGTGAAATCTAGTATTAAAATTTCAAACTCTGCGAGTCTCATCCATCGTCTTTACATAGATGTAAGGACAACGTAAGAAAATTACACATTTAAAGACTTAATATTACTATGACTTTAATAACCACTCACTGACTATAATTTATTAACAGGTCTAAGCTTGCATTCATTTACTTTCATTTATAAATATAAAGTGTTATTATATAGATATTATTTGGTAACAATTTAATACCAACGACATTCAAACTCATGTAGTTTACCGTGCTTTTATTCGTTTGGAAAAACAATCAATAGGGTGAAGTGACAAAACAATAAATCTCTTCGTTAACATACTATAATTAACATCCATATTAAAACGATATGTGATTCATTTTCTCGTTAATATAATATTTCCCAATAAAATCAATTTATTCCTTTGAAGAAAAAAAATCTCTTCCGTATAAATATAGATATGTAAAAGTAAACGTATTCAAATTATCACGATTTACAATTAATATTTAATCTTTTAGAAGCTCATAAATTTAAGTGTAGAATTACTATCAATTTCTCTTGAAACTTCGTGTGTATTTGATTACTCCATAGTACTGCGTCTCAAAATAGGAATTGAACTGACGCGTGGGAAGCAAAACAATGCATAATTCATGGAGATATAGAAGTACTATAGCTGTCACACGTTTTCCCCTGAAACTACGCTTCAGAGAAACATTGTATTGGAACTTGTGAACCTATGTTCGCTTCCCTTTCCTCTGTCAGTGATCACATGAATTAGGAAGGCGAAGCTAAGAGGAAATTCTGTTCGTGAATCATTGATGCTAATGGTTTGTTTCTCTAGGTGTTGGTTTCTTAATTAAAAACAAATCATTTTGCCCCGCGACTCTGTTTATTTATTTTTCAGTAACTTGAAATTTTCAATCACGAAAGAAAAATATGAACATGAACTTGATTCTGTGCATTCAATAATTAACTTACCCAACAAAAAATCCATAACAATAATTACAAGAAATCCCCGTAATATAAATGACAAAAATAAATAAAAATAAACTCCCCAAAAGAATTCTTAGTATTAAGTACAATTAAAACAAACTGTTCCCTTCAGTCTACGAGTTCTGTGAGGTAACTTTCACCCCACCTGGTGAGCAATTTATGAACCAACCACAATTCAAATTCTGTGCATAGAATGGAAGATTTCATCCCTGTCTTATGGTATTGGTATAATGATATCTCTCATTTGGGGTAATTGGTTAAGAACAACGACAGAAAAAGGAATGTTTACAGAAAGTTACTGTTAGAAAAAATAAATAACAAATACGACCGTTTTCTGGCTAGATTTAAAATACTTTTTAAATCATAAAAACACAGCAGGTTTGAGACTTTATCAGGCGATTCTAAATAATATAAATACATTTACATGGATACCTGGCATTAGTTTCACAAACACGTCAACACGTAGTAAACTATCATGTGTTCCAGATCTACGCATACGGTCCTGTATTCAGCTGCAAAATTCATCCATGTCTTTCGGTGACACTCGTCTGATTGCTTCTCATTTGTATGACAAATCCATCCTTTACCAGAAAAGGTGGCTGTTTAGAGATATGATATAGCTAAAAAAAATTCGCGTGAAATACCACAAAAATTTATAAAATGTCGTTCACATTTAGTCATTGAAAATGTTAATAATGCCTTTGACACCAGCTAAGTTACGAGGCAGACCATAGGGAAAGATAATGGAAAGAAAATCGTCGATACCCGAAGGGGAACGAAACCAACCAGCTTCGACGCATGTCTTTCGCGTGGTCGATGCGCAGCTAATGAGACGCACGCGGGACTGGTCTGGGCACCCTAAAGGTGGGACGAGCTCTCCAAGTTAGTCAAGTCACAGAGATGTATAATTATTTTCTTTATTTTTATTCTAATTCTTATAAAACACAACAGTAGGTATAATAATGATGAAAAAACTTGATTTAATTTCTATATATTTTAGTTAATAGTAGAGTATAAATAATACTCAAGAACTCTCTTGACTCGTTCGAAATGTACAAGAGCATGTGAAAACATGGCGACCGAGCGAAACGGCTTCGTGATTTATGCATCTCACCCCGGAAATAGTCTAAGATATCTTTTTCAGATGTCCAGTGACCCATAGACAAAAACGATGTAAAATTTACTAGAAATCAAAGTAAATTTCCATCACTTTCGTGATTTAAAAGTTGGCCTTAAAAAAAAAAAAAGCATTTACTCCATAAGACACAATGTATTATACCATCATTAATAATTGCTATTATTTTATTTAAATGTCCGGTGGGGTATTTTTCTGTTTGTAATCACAATAATTACTTGTTAATGTGTTTATTTATGTCTAATAAGATATTTTAGTGATTTAATTCTACCGACGCTAGTACAACCTTAACACACGGCCACCTTCGGATTTCTTCCCTTGATGTCATTTCTCTGTTGGTGGTAAAAAGATAAATATGTTGATGGGAGTGACTTTTTATTGCGTTGTTGAGTTTTATGTGAATTAATGGTTTTGAAAATTCAGTCTGGTTCACTGCAGTCTCAAGAATTAATTCACGTGACTTACAAAATTAGTAACTGAGAAGCCTAAGGGAGTGAATTAAACATGTTTCTTTAAAGTGTTGGTTTTAAAAAATTTACTAAGTTACACAAAAATCATTGAGGGAATCATCTTATATATTAGTACGCAAAAGTCCTCCACGTGGTCATACGCAGTTTTAATTGCCTTTTTGACAACAAATTTATTCATTTAAAAACAAATATTTCAATTAAAAACCAACTCTGGAATTATTAAATTAAAAATATAAAATGAATCAAGAAAATGTTCCAAACGTCTTTGTTCTCAAATGTTCATCTAGAATCTACGTAATTTTTCGCGCATAAAACATTTGAGTTTGAAATTTTCTTCTTGCTTCCCTCTCTCAACCAATGTTTTTCGTCATATGGTGTACAATTTTTTTAAACTCAGAATGCAAAAATTCTTTTTTTTTTTTTCAGCTGAGATTTCCTTTCTGTTCCAGTGGAGATTTACTCTCCATTTTCAGTACAAGCTGTTCCTTCTTCTGTTTATTGCGAATGGCTATTAATATGTTCGCATAACGCTTAACTGGATTTTAAAATACCTCCAGAAATGGTAAAGTAATTTGCTTCCATGTCGCGTGTAGGGTTATTCTTTCTGCAATGAAAATTTTATGACAATATGCCTTATCGTGATTGCATAGTTTTAGGGGCTATTTGTTTCAGAAACATTACATACTAAGTAAAACCACCACATAAGTGGCCAGATAAAGCATAGGAACGATTCATGGTGTTTCTAAGTAGGAAAAACAAATGCTGTCTTAGAGAAACAAAAGAAATAAAAATCTTATCTGATTGATAGCGGTTTACTGTAATATAGTAGTTGCATGTCTTACAACCTTGTAGACTACTGTCGGGTGTGAGAAAGTAATTGCTTCATTTTGAAATTGAATGAAAGAAAATTACCAGAAATTGTTCCACAATCTCCGCAGAAATTGAGTTGGAGGAACCTGGTGAGAAACTCAATTTACTTTTTTTTCTTGGGGCTTTAGGGGTCTCATTTTACTGCTTTCTTTTTTATCACGGTGGAATCAAGTAACAAGAAAATAAAAAAACAGAAAATGTCTGAATATTCATAAGCGAATTTTTGACATACTAATCTTGTTTCCTTCACTTAGTGAGCCTACGCTTCATAATCGTGACATAATTTTTTTAGAGCATTATCTTTCGCTTTGTCTTATCAGGAACGAATGTTAGAACAAATAAACAAACTGACTGCGAGTGCGTAGTCAATGAGTGAAAAACACTACAAAAATTAACAGTTTTCAATATTGTATGCTAATACGTACGAAATTAGGAAATATTTTAAAATTTAGGCAGACGAAAAATACACTTTACACACAAAGATTAAGAAACACAGCGCCCAGTTAAGACCTCTGAATTGTTTGGTGTTCATTTCTCTTTTAGGATATTTGAAAACAATGTTCTCGAAAGCCATTTTATTATTTTTCTTCTACGACTCGGTCCCTTGGATTATACTTTAGTGGATTGTTCGCCTTACGTAAAGCAATTGAACACTGGCGGACACATTAGTGAGCTTCATAGTTAACAAGCGTGGGAGTGAAGATGTGATTATTAGCCAATTTTAATTGTATCTCTACCCTTGTAACTCATCAATATTAACTATAAATTGCGTTTTAGTAGCAATAATCCTTAAGAATAGTACTCCGAAATTCAAATAATTTTATCGATTACTTTTTGTTCAATTTCCATGCCACAGACACTCCACAAAATTCACTTTTATTTGTATTATGTTGTATGTTGTAGATTGTACAACATATAGTTTCTGATTCGTGGAGCAATACAGCAAGGGAAAACAAGTCTCGATGGGGCACTAAGAACTGCAGACAGTCAAGAAGACGGTGGTTTCTCTGAGGTTTCGGTGCTGTGGAAGGGGAGCCCATTGACGTCTTGGGGCGTGACCTCTCTTCCGCACGACCGAACAACTCTCTCCGTCTCTGTTGAAGGGCTGCTGGAGGATGTGGAAGAAACCTCTTTTGCCTGTGTGGGACACTAGCGTGGCACTTGTTTCGTCTTTTATGAAGCGATAAAAGCAGCACGCGCTCGCCTTGCCGTGACTTTTTCGTGTCCTGTCGTGCATACTCTACTCTTTCATCTACCCAGGAATCTCTTCACTTTCACGTGTCCTTGTTCGTATTTTTTAAGAAATACTAGAAGGTGTACACGAAGATTACACGGTCTCACAAATATAAAAAGTACCTGGCGTTCTCACCTAATTCTGGTGACAATGGATCAAACCCGTTCTGATCCAAGTAGAATTCGCGGTGAGGGGCGAAGCGGTGTTCGTTGGTGGGTTTCTCGGGGTACTCCCATTTCCCCTGCCATTCATTCCACCACAGCATTCTCTCATCATCATTTCACCTCATTCGCATGTCATTCTTGTCATCCCCACCCCTGTAATTAGGCCGTCTGAAAACGGACGGTGGTCATGTGCAACCTCAATGCTGTTAGAAGTCCTTTACCCAAGGAGCAATTCTGACCCGATATCATTATCATCACAAAAATAAGAGTACTAATTAGTGAACCTACTACGTCATCATATAAGTAGTTGACATATACAACTGTTATCCCAGATTCTGAATTTAAGATAAACAAAATTAATTAATGAGGACTTGGAAGTTATCCAGCGGTGAGTAACGTCATCTGTGACAAAGTTTATGAACTAATGCTCTTCTCTTTCATCTTCATTGAAGAAACAAGCAGTGAACTTGGGAGGGAGCTTAGAAACTTGAAATTTAATTCGTAACTTATGACACATTGAAAAAATAATACATAGTTAAACCATATGATCACGATTCTTCTAAGGCCCAAAAATGATATGTATTTCTAATCATACATCATTTGTTGAAATTGATTGAGAATGACGGGAAAAATAAAATATGTATGAAAGTTAATGAAAATATGTCTGAAATAAGATCTAGCGATTCATTAACTTACGACTGAGAACATATCTAACAACTATCTCATTCAACGATGATCAATGATAGTGAATATAATGCGACTACAATCCGGGGTTCCTGCAAGAGTTTTATGAGCTACACTGCTTCTACATGCTGTGAAAGTTTAAAGACACTCTGCACAGAAAAAGAATAGAATTCATGTTTCTATTCGTAGGTAGAGTCGGACCTCTTTTAGCCGTGCTAATTGGGATAGGTCACGATTCGGATAAAAATGCAGATAATCCCGTTGATGTAGGAGAAAACAATGAAATAATATATATTGTAAATACAGCACTTGCCAAGCATTCTATATTGTAATTAAGGGACAAAAATAATAACAAAACATTGAGTACTGAAATAAAACCGCACATACTTTTGATGAACCATGTAGCGAGCAATTACAGGACGAAAATGAGAAACGCTTATGGCCCATGGTAATACGCCCTCCAGGATATCCAAACTAAACCCTTTAGGGTACATATTGTAATGTTTAATATTTTGTAACAAACTATTATTTAATTCAGTGAACAGTATATTGATTTCTTTGAGGGAAAGGGGTTTATTGGTAAGGTATTTTATATAGTTGCAAACATTAAGTAACAAAAATACATTTAATTACATTTTTAATGCATAAAACATTAGTAATACTTTTTTAAAGTATGTCACCCACACTCAATCACATTTAGAACGTTTCTTAAGCTGTTCAGCATGACTTGTAAACAGAAAAGAATATTTTGATAATAAAAACTTGGATGAAACGGAGATCCGATTTACCGTAGGTCACATAAACGACCGTATTTGTTAAAGCTGATGTACAAAATTATATATCCCTTTACTTGACATTTGAGAAAATACCCACTTACCAACGAATGGTGATTAAAAAATGTAGGTACCATTTATGTCTTCCGAAAGTCTCCCGTACACTCTGTTATTTTAGAAGATCGACCCATTAGTAAATCGGACAGTCATGATTAATGTAAAGGAGTTTAATTTTAGACGGCTACGCTGTCATTACAGTCAGGAATCCAATATTTCTTGAGACAGATTTAATTTCTTCTTTCTTGTGACTGACAATATTCATTTTTCCTTATTCACTTGCAGTAAAAAAAACAAAGCGTACAATCTGGGATCGGAAAAAAACCTTAAACAATATTTCTGTTATTCTACTTTATCCGCATGAGAAACTTACTTATTAAAATTCAAATCTTTTAAATATGTATTCTGATACTTTAAGGTAATCCATACTAATATATAAATGAGTAACGCGAAATTGCGTCTGTTTGCTACCTGATCTACTACTAAATCACAGTAACGACCGTGATGAAATTTCGCAAGGGGTCCACGATGAACACAAAAATTATCCTAAATTATCGATAAAATGGTATTAAAATAGAAGTATTAAAAAATCTATCATCATTAAATTCAATGAATTATTTTTTTGTGCACTTAACAAAGATAAAAATTCCAGGCAACGCCGGGTAATCAGCTTGTTAATTTAACATAAATGTATTGTATATCGTTATAGTACGTAAATGTATATATATCGTTATAGAATAGACATAAAATATAAAACACATTCAACAAATTATATTTGTTAAAACCTAACTTGCATCCTGTTTTATTGAAATTCCTATGTCTTCTTTAGCCTTTTATTTTTGGAAGGGTTTATACATTTTCAAGTTCACATACCAGAACGTTTTACGACAGTTTATCAAGTCAAGAATTCACAAATATCTTTTGCATATCACATAAAATGGTAGCAAATATTTTACATGTATTCCATTTATGATCGTTGCTTTGATCATTTATTCTTAATTCATATACATCGACTACTTCTGAAGCACACGCGAAAGAAATAGTTCTAACACAAGTTATACCACCCGCAATAAGAGCATGCCGTGCGTATTGCATTGTGTAAACTTCATAAGAGTAACGCCATTTCTACTGCTCATAAATTCACTGATGTTCACAAAATTCAGCATTGAATCGTCAGTTTTAATGCATATGAATTACAAAAATGGAAGAAGACTTTTATTTCTTATGTATGTTTATGATGTTTTTTGGCATACTGAAACTGCATGTAATTACACCTTAATCGTCATATAAAGAGCAAAATCTCTTCAATATGTGAAAAGCAGATATCTAATCAATACAGCAATAAAGCTTATTTGAATAAGTTTGAACTTTGAACAAATTTTCAATACAATTACAGAAGTTTGATGACAGTTCATTTCTCAAGTAAAAATCTAATATCACGAGGAATGTGAAATACATACATTAACTCTGATAAATATCAATTAAACATCATATTTACCTACTTTTTTAGTTAGACTCTTGTTCCTTCGTTTTTTAACACTCACAATACTTGGACCTCTTTTTCCGAACGTTGAGTGAGAGAGTTTTCTCCTTTCCTCTTTCCATAAACCTTCCGACATTTATGGTTCTACTTTTTTCTCTTTTAGATAACGTCATTTTCAATTAAATTATTTCTATACCCTTGATATCTAATCTGAACGATGTGAAAGCAAGTATTTTAAGTTTTATCTGTTTCTATGAACTTACACATATGTTATAATTCTTATCCCATGGACATAACATATTGTGTTATAAAGGAGCCACTAATGAACATGAACAAGGGAGGAAAATATGATGAAATTATTTTAGGAAGAATTTAAATATTTTTTATGGTTGAAATTATATTCAAGTGTATGAATTCATGAATATGTAGAAGCATCAAAAGTTGTAAATTTTAACAGTAATTTTATTTTATATTCTTTTACAGAGTCCAGTGGGGAGTAGAAATGAATATCTTTCTAAATATGCATAAAACGGTAAAATCGATTCGTGTATTTATATGTTGAGCGCATTTCATAATTCGATTCCAGACGAAATATCGTGTTCCACCTCTTTCACAACGTCGCTGCTCCACACAGCCGCCTTCGCTGCGCCGAATAAACGTCTGCCGTTTGCCTCAGGGGCAAATGCGGTGGGTGGCGACGGGGGCGGGGCAAACCTCCCGCAGAGCGTGCAGAAGAGGGAGAGAGAGAGAAACAAGCGGGTTGCATCGCACGAGCGTTCGCGTACTCTCGCCGTTGCTGGTGGTGCGACGGTGTCGGTGAAGGTGGTTGAGGGTGGTGGGGGGTGGGGTTGCACGCAGCTGTCGCGGCGGGCGATCGATGCACTGGGCGCGGCGTCGCCACCGTCGCCCGTCCCCCCTCCAACGCCACTTGGGGCTCACGGCGTACGCCTCCATCGCCGCGCCGCGCCGCCGTCGGATCTATAGTGTGAGAGGCGCGCGCCTGCGCTCACCACGTGCGCCACTCTCTCGCTCGCCTGCCCGCTTAACGACACTGCTACAATTATGATGATTATTTATTTCTTGAATAATATTGCTTTGCTCATTTTTTATTATTAGTTTGCTCATTTCACATTATTTAAATTTATTACTTTCTTGTGTTCTTGATCTAACCTTATCTTGACCAGGGTTTATCTCCAGATTTTCTTCGGGCAAAGGTGTATTAATATTTATTTATATATTATAATAATTTTTTTCTTGTTTTATTAATTTAAATTTATACATTTGTTACGTTTATGATCTCAATAGTCCTATTCTGGTTCGGGTTTCTCTCCGGGTTTTCCTTTGAGCAAAGATAGATTTATGTGGAAGCCCGCAAGATACTGACCTGAGGGTAGTAGCATTTGGGAAATGCAGTGCTATTATAAATATTGTTATTATTTGTGTCTTATTTTGCGTAATTTAATGAACAATAACATTACCATTATAATCTATTGTGAAGGATATTTATTAAATATGAAAAAATATTACGACAAGATTATTTGTAGGCGCATATGTCGTGATTTTGTCTAGGGGAAACAGAAATATATCAGCCACAGCCTTCAGGTCCTTTAATCAAAATTGATCGGAGGGTTCTTTGCATGCTTCCGGAGAGTAAATTAGTGTATTGTCCTCCACGTGGTTGTAAGCATTTAATAATTACTTTTTATACTATAAATTATTTACTTAAATTGTTTCATGTTTTCCGTTCGCTATTAAATTATTGATCAATACTTTTATTGAATGGTATTTTGTGTTTTATATGTTTCGGCTGCCACTAGGTTTGGCAAAGACAAGTAATAAATTAGTTTATACTGTTTCCAGGAAGTTTGAAACATTTTTGTTTCATTCTGCAGACGACTGACAAAGAAGAGAAGTGGTTAATTAATTCGAAAGTCGTTAGACAAATTATATTTGCAGTACAATCAAGTAAGAATATTTCTAAAGATATGGTATGTTAACAGGATCACTATATATTTCGAAATCCTTTCCAATTGGTCAATCTTCTCTGGACAATGATATTACAATTATTATTTCTCTTTTAGTATTTCCGTTTTGTAATATTATTTGAAATAGCGTACGAGTGCGCACACATTGGTAGCCGCATGGAGAACAAGTAAAGACTATTCACTTTCGCAACACACGGTGATAGATTGCACGCAACGTGTGTCGACTCTACAATGGAATGAATGAAGTACACCAAGAAATAAAAACAATCCTTTAGCATACTCTTTGTCCTACACGTCACTTTAAGAATAAAAAATTTCGCAATTAAAAAATAATGTATTTGCTAAAGCATTTTTATTTTGTAGTTAAAAAGGTATCTTTGCTTCAACGATATTTTTTCATTTTTCGAACATTATTACAACTCATTATTACGAGTTCACTAATTAATAGTTGACTTCATTGAAGTTAATAATATTACATTTTTTGTTCCTCTGACATGTAAATAAGGAAATAAAGTGGGTAAAATATATGTTCCAACTTTGAGGACATGATTAGACTAACATTTCTTCCTCATCAACAGCTCTAGAAATCCTCGAATCGCAAGAAGAAAATGTAATGATTTAGGATACAAAAAATATTTATACAAATAAAATTCTGTATTTTGCCAAATCGATTATCCAGTTTTAACAAAAGTGTCTTAAAGAGGATTTGTACATTAAAAATTTAGAATAAAAAAAGAGTAAGAGAAAATGGCATGAATCTCGAAAGCTGCATCCTTCTAGTTTTATGAAGTGGAACAGTTTTATTCAATCTAATAATACATGCTTTGTATTTATCACATTATTTTTAATATGTTGAAGAGGGAATATACATTAATGAGATGTTTGAACAATTTCGTTGACAAAGAATATTTGAGCAAAAGTTGAAAAACTTGGCGCAAGTGGATTCGCGTGGACTCAGTTAGTGTACAATAAAGTAGCAACTGCCGTATGCAAAGAGACATTGCAGTATCCTAGGCTTTGGAAATAGGAACACAAGCTGTAGCGAGAGTTGGGTTGTGGTGTGAGAAGAGAAGTAGTAATACATCGCTCCCTAGAGGGAAGCGGTAAATTCCCACTAATCCCGCAGAATAGGAGGTGTCGTTCTCTAGAATAACACTGGTCTATCGTCGACACGAGAGGTGGATCGTTTTTATACACTCCAACGACCTACTTTCTGAAGTTAATCGTACAACCCTCTAAACATTTATGTTTCATATAAATTCTATCAAATAAACATAATACCATATCTTAAGCATAAAGCAGAATACCAAATATTAAATCCTCCTCTGCCTTACGACCATTGATCGGAATTGATGGTATGGTCTCTTGCTTGCTTCAGGAGAGTAAATTAGTTTATTGTCCTTCGCGTAGTCATACTCCTTTATAACTTCTTTTTTGACAATAAATTTATAATTATATTAAAATTATACTTCAAAGTATCGTTTTTCTTTCCTGTCAAAGAGAGAAGAAACCATGTTCATCGGTTGCGTATACATTAATTCACTAATTAAAATTACACTGTGCATTAACGAGTTTAAAATATATTCCCTATTCAGTTCAAAACTCCTTCTTACTCTTCAAATACACAGACCCGATACAAATATTGACACACAGAACTCGCAGGTGTAGTCTCCATGGATCCTGGTCTAAATATACTTCAGTGGAGCGCAATATTAAATCGAATTTAAAATTTATATAATACCAGAGAGAGAATGATTTCCAGAAAATTCTCAGCTTAATTGATTGCAACATTAGTGAATTACTATTGTGCCCTGCTTTAGTTTTTTTTATCTCATTTATTCCTATTTATTATTTTTATTTATATTTATGTGTAATTGGATCAGGGGTCACCCGATAACCCCAAGAAAGTACAGTTTAAAAAACATCAAATTTACCTGATTTGACGGTCTCGCTGCTTCATTGACAAACAGACTGACATCAAGTGTCTGCAATGGAAAAATTGCTCTGCAAGTAATAATTGATTTTTATACTTTTTATGGTATTTAATACAGAAAAAATATATTTTTAAATTCCATTACGAAAGTTTTTTTATAAATACTATATAATGTTTTTGAAATAATTGTTAATAGAGCTAATGTGCACATTACAAGGCTTAATATTTAGATTTAGATGTAAATTTAAAATAATATAAATTTTCTTTGTATTTTCGAGTGAAGGATAGTATTTGAAAAATCTCTAGTAGATTTACCCGATTAATACTTCGTATAATAGTGGAATACTCTTGACATCCGGCCCCTTTCAAACTAGACCCATTCACACTCATGCAGCGTAATCCAGTACAAGCTAAATCTTTTTCAAGCTTTTCTTGTGTTTTTCGGGTGTATTTCCTAATGTGAAATGAAAGGTTGTGTATATTCTCCTCTTCCATCATGTTGCACGTCTCGAAATTTTACTATAATGAACGACAAAGAAATATTTCAATTTTGTTAAAAAAACTCAATTTGGCTTTTTTGCTAACAATTTGAAGACAAAGACAAATCTTGGACCCTCCACAATATTGGTTTCGTTGTGTAGATACGCAGTGATCTCAAGGAAAGAAGCATTCTGTCCATTTCTGTAAACCTACAGTTTCCAGAGAAACTAAAGGCCATTGCGATGACTAGTACTTTGCTCGTGTAAAAATTTAATTTAAAAAATACATACGATATTTCTCATCCTAGCATTTAACCAGCACTACGCCCTGTCCGCCATTGGCCAGATATACTCTTTCTTTTCCCTTCATTTGCACTGGATTGGGCTGATCCTAAGCAAAGTTGAAGGAGTTTCCTTCGGTTGAGTCATATGAAAATACGAAAACCGAACATTTAGAGAAATTTAGGATGACAATGACAAACATCTGTAAAGCTTTGAAACGTACCTAACTCACTTTTTAGGAAAAAATAAGTGCCAACACTATAAAAATATTGAAGGGGATATGCTTGAAAATTCAAGGAGTTGGACTGCAATATGAGCTTGAAGGTTGACTTTTTACACTCACAGTTTGGACTACTTTCCAGAAAATCCTGACGTGGTTAGTAAAGAGCAAGTCGGAGGTTCCATCCAGAAAGAAAAGAGGTGGAAAGACGATACCAGGGTGGGTGGAATGTCCAAATGATAGCCGACTACTGTTGAGTGTGGAAAAGAAGTCGATTCTCAGCAAATTTACGATAGAAAAAAGTGGTAGGAGACGTTTTGAGAAGAAAAAGAATGTGTTAACACGTAATTTTGATACACACTTTACAAACACTTTGTCATTATTGATAAAAAATATTTTATTCCTACGTTTCGTACAGCGATAAAAAATAAACTTTAGTTATTTTAAAATTTTAAATTGGGCATTTCTTTGAAATTTCAAGCAGTTTTTGTGAGATATCCTTGCCTGATGCAATAAACAACTAACGTCGTTTTTGCAATCAGCGACAAGAATACACAAAATCAAGTAGTAAAAACTAAAACAATTTTCAAAAAATGTTTTTTGCAGGCTTGTGAGACACTTGCCGGTGTTGTAGGGATTTATATCTTCTTCGTTGGCTCGTAAAATATTTGTAAAATAGTTAATCAAGATATTTCTTTCTTCTAAGAGAAATCATAATTGACTTCAGAGCAAATAAAAGATAATTTTGCTTTCATAGTAAATAATTAACAATTTGCTCCACGTGTTATAAAACAATTACATTATTAAGAAGTCTTTTAAGAATTATTTCTAACTTGTGTGTGATGAATTAATATTAAAGAACCCTGGCAGTATGGTATGACGCTGCAATTCTTTCCGTAAACAGCTGAGAGCAATGTTACACGTCCCATATAATGAGGTGATTAAAATTCCCTACCTCTACATCATGTAATTTTTAATTAAGTTATTTAAATAAATTAGAATTAAATGATGAATAAATATTGCTTCATAATAATTTCTCTTGCAAGAAAGACGTTTACAAGCACAGTAGATATACCATAATCAACGACAGAATAGTTTCAAGAACTACATCCAAATCCAGAAATATCTATAAGCCATGTTTGAGCATGCCATCCCAACCTCGTAACCTCCGCATCATAGAATTCTGGATGTCATCGCATCAACGCGTCCAATGGAGGGTAATCCTTCAATGCTGTCGAATGCGGGCATGAGGAGAGGGGTTGTTGTTGACGATGAAATCCTACACACGTCATGTAAACAACGACGGAGATAGCAGTTCAAGTTGACACGTAACAACACCCTCTCCTCATGTTCCCCCATTGTTTTCTTAACCCTATCATCCTTCTAGTTTCTTTTATTATAAGTGCATATTTGAAGTAGTTCATCTAATTCTTCACTGAACTATATGATTTGAGAAAATGAATTGGTAAGGAGTTATTACGAGTAGTCATTGAACGAAATATACCGAAACGACATTCTCCCGGGGTAGTACACTATCTCGTTCAGATTATGCGTCTCCCTCCTCATTCTAGTCGTCTCCAAGTTTCAAAGTGAGTGACAGAAGGGAGATAAACTTCATGGATATGGATCATGCAACACCTATAAATGGGCAGATTTAAAGTACAAATATTTTATAAATGGAAGGCTATAACAAAAATTGAAATAAATCCGTGATACGTAACACATTCGGTGATATATGGTTGGATTATATATTATTCTCACGTCGTTACTTTTTCATCGCATCGTGTGTTTCCAAATGAAAATTACCGAATTATATTCAGCACACTACAGATTAATTAGACCATATTGATTGCGAGACTTCGAATTAGATCTTTTATGTTTATTTCATTTCTGAGCTATATAGAATCAATATATTCTGTTTATTGCATTGCTTACTGTTAGCATCACTCACTTCAACTATTTTAATCTCGCGTAGTAGAGTTCGTGTATTGAATTTTGAAAAACTATATGAAAAATAGAAAAAAAGGTTTTGCACTTTTTTTACAATCTTCGCACTCACAGTCAACGATTCGATTTCCAAAAGAAGACCGAAGACTTTCCTTTGAAGGAGACTACTAAATCCATTCTGCGCCTATTTGATTCTGACTCAGCACGAATACATGAGATCAGTAATCATTACACTCTAGGACTGTTCTTAAGAAATGTTTTTTGAAGTTTGGATGTAACACGGTTTCATTTTATTTTGTCTTGAAAAAACCGTACATACAATATTGAGATTTAAAAAATCTATTTTAAGAGTTACTAGGAAGCTTTACAATAAAAATAAAAATGTTAAATGTTAGCTTTTTTATGATCCCTAAATTATATTTTTAAATCTCAATTTTTATTATGTGTCTTTTTAAGACATAAAAAATATTGTCCAAATTGATCTATTAGAACCATCCTTTACCATTTCCACAACATATTTTTAAGAACCACCCTATTATACACTAAATACTATTGTCATATAGCAAATGGTTCCACATCTTTTCCTCTATATTCAAATAGCTCGAAAGAAGTCTTTTATTACCTGCCATTACACAAAAGAACATGATATGCTGAAGTTAATGAACTCTGGCAAAGGAATTTTCTAGGCTTCTCTTGTGAGGGAAGATGTCACACGAACTCGTACTTCAGTTTCCCCCGTGAGAATATGAAAATAATGGTTAGCGAATGGGAGGCAATATCGACAAATATTTCACATCTTTTGGAAATTACGTAAGTGCAACTTTTTTCTGAAAACTATTTGTTCAAACTACAACATCTCTAACTCTACCCAGGGGATACAAAGATTTAATTTTATCTCTGTATTCTTGCGTTTGATAGCACCTATTTCATTGTGGCATTGCCACCCGTAACCCACTTTCCTGGTGCGATGCTTTTTGAGCAGTCCTTGTATGTTGACATACATTGATCTAAAGGTAGTTATGTTTCATTTAGTTATTTAATTTATCCCGATTTAATAACGAAAATTGCTCTAAATGTGTCAATAACAGAAATTTAAAATAAATGTTGTGACCAAACTTGCGTCAATGTTTCTTCAAAGGTGCGATATGCATGTAATGAAGATTCGATTCTTGTTGTATCATCAACTTCATAAAGGTTAATTTATAAATTGTTCACCGTTTACTTTTAGTATTTTGTATAGCTTGTACAGAGGCTGCAAAGCTCCAGTGCCTGTTAAATTTTAACCCGATTGCTTCCCGGTGTTCTCCGGCAAAGAAGTAGATGAAAAAAGAAATAAGTATAAGAAAAATGATGAAATAGTAGGGAACCGGGAGTACAATGAGAAAATGTGCGGTACACACGCTTTGTCAAATATGATCTTGAGGATCAACAGAAGATTATCTACAGAGATATAAAGTTAGTGCACTATCTCAACTACATTTATATTATGATAAATTTAAATAAACTTTATTGTATAAAAAGCAGTTACGAACTGCGTATGACCACGTGGAGGACAATAAACTAATGTACTCTCCGGAAGCAAGCAAGGGATCATCCCACCAATTCCGATCAAGAACCCTAAGGCAGAGGTGGATTTAATTTTTTTTAAATTGGGGCTTTACGGGTCAATAAATAAAATTTTTAACGTTTCAGCACGCTTCTAACAGAAAAAATAGTTCAGTACGTGTTATGATTTTAACATAATAACAAAAAATTGTATTTAATAAATCAAGAAAGTAGCTTCACAAGTACGTATTATTATCAAACTATAGATTATTCGCAAAGTATTGATGATAAATCGTAACTATTATATACCACTAGATATTTTATATTATTTCAATAGATACCGCCTCTAGGCATGTCTGATTAAGTGTCTTTGTTCTGTTGAACTTTAAAGTGAGATTTTCAGTTTTCTTTCTTCCATTCATTATATATACTACGCACTTTGGATAGTTCTTAACAAATTTATCGTATCGCACACACCCTTAACTCCATAAACACCCTCTCCATCTTCATTATGAAGGAAACGCATGTAGTTTGAGCGGTCGGTGTCCCGTCTGCCCGCTCAGTGGCCTCTGAACTGCGACCGTCGCCTACCCCACGCGGAATGAAGACAAATCGTGTCTGATTTATTGAAACAGTCTGAGTCAGAAGCGTGACCACGGCGTCGTCTGTCAGTTGATATCAACTACGAGCGCTAATAAACACGAACAGGTAGAATAAACTGTGTTAGCGGTTACGAAGCGGAGAATGTGTACCAACGAACATGAATGTGGTGTAGGTGGAAAATATTAATTATGGCCGGAACGGATAAATGGTTAGTGCTGTATTAGTTACATATGTTACTCTAAGAGAATAATAATAGTAGAAATGGAAAATTTAGCTATGGGGTTGGGGTTTAAATCTGTGTGCATCCCGCCAATGTCCTCTTTATATCTCTACATAGCTAAAAATGATATTAAAACCGTTAAACATACTGGATAATGGTCGTTGAACTATTATTTGGCCTATTTGCAACAACCATCATAGAGTATATTTAAATTTCTATTTATGTTCACGAAGAATACTCGCCACCTTTCTCGCAGATAAAAGATGGATCTTACTTTAATCGATATATTTGTCGGTATTATGCATTATCAAAAATATCAAACTGTCTCACAACAGGCTCCGAAGATGCCCAAGGAGTTCACAGAGGGTGGAGCTCAGCGTTATCTAGGTCTCGGAACTAGGAGGAAGATGTCTAGAAAAAACATAGGTCTGGGTGAAAATGGTGAACATTTGTGGAAGGTGAGCGGATGGTGTAATGGTCAACAACCCTGCGATCAAAACAGGAGTTCCGGATTTCATTCCCGGATCATCGCCATTTTCACCTGGCCAGACGTTTTCATATACCTCCACACGCAGGTGCACGGAAGAAATATATGCATTCACGTAATGTATTTCACAGGTTGTTCCATAATAAACATAATTTTTGTCAAATCACAGTGTCCATACCGTAAAAACGTAGGGTACTTGTTAATTTATGTACCATCTTTCGTCTTCGAATTCTCACGCGGCAGGCAGCGCTTCTGGGAGACTCTTTAAGAAATTATGATGATTTGAAATTAAAGGAAATTAAATACTGGAAATTAAAAATAAATGTTTATAGTTTTCGAAAGTACCATATTCTTTTTTCTTTGTTCTTATAGTGCACTCATAATTTCAATTAAATCGAACGTGTTAGGGGTTGTAAGCTAAATAAGGTGTATATGTATTTTCACCAGATTTTGAAATGGGTTTCCATTGGTGGGAACCGAAACGTTGATGTAAAGAAAAAAAGAAAAAAATATCACCGTGACATAAATTTGAAATTAATTTACATTTCAAATCAAATTGTAAAACAAATAATAATAATAATAAAATTAGTTTGTATTCGCCGATTGGATCTATATTGCTTAGTGGGTGAATGGATGGTGTACGAATGGGACGATGTATGTGGATAAAGAGGATTTAATATATGTATAAGGTATGTAATGTTAAGAAAAAAAACTTTTTTGTCGTAGTTTTAGTATTGTATATATTATGGACATTGTATGAACCATGTATTGTTTTATGCTCCCAGCCCTGAGGAAGAAAATAAATTTTTCGAAACGTCGGCGAATACAAACTAATCTTATTCTAATGACCTAAACTCGTTAATTTATATATTTCTGAAAAAAGGGATATTAACAATAAGTTTTCTTTTAAAATTAAGATATAACAATATTGAAATAAAAATTATTGAGTCATAATATCATATTCCCTTATGAATCGATGAGAAAAGTTCATCAAGTTAAAAATATAACGAGAACGTTTTTCTGGACTAATAAGTTTCCGATCGTGATAGGAGCCTCGTCCTCCTTGTCAAAATTTTTCCTCGTCGCGTCCTGCCGCTTATAAGAGAACAAGTTCCTTACTTTGCCAATACACGGTCACAGGCGGTCGCGACGGGTGGCTTCGCGTAGTGATGGGCGGCAAGAGGGGCGGTCAGGAGGGAGGGTTTGCAGGGTCAACGAGGACAGCGTGGGTCGATGTGACGATGGTCCTCTAGAGCCCATCGCCAACAATGCACTTGCAGGACAAAGTGGCCGATACGGGTTACGAGTGTTTAAAATGACAATAATGCAAATAGCGAAATGCTCAGTTTATTATGCGAACTGCAATTTTTCCGTCGCCTATACACAAAATGAAACTACATACAATGAAATCTTGGGCTCTAATGACCTTTGATGTTGACGAGCCCTAAAGCCCCACGGAAAAAAAAAAAAAAAAAAAAAAAAGAAATACTAGTAGACAATAATCAATANAAGTGAAAAAAGCAAACGAAATATTCGAATTTAAATTAGACTTAAATAATTGTTTTTTTTAATTTGAATTACCGATGTCTCACTGTAGTGTGATTACAATTATAGTCTTTATTTCATTGCAAAACATCAACTAAGATTTTCCGGTTGCCAGAGAGTCAAATCATACTTGGAGAATGGGGAAGTTTTTCTCAATTTAAAAAAAAAATGAATATTGAAAAACGTTCAACTCATAATGTGTATAAGTGTCCTTTGTTAAGTTGTGATATATAAAAAGATATTAGTATATGTCAGCAAAATATTTGAGAAATCGAAATTGAACAAAATGGAAAAAGAGTCTGTTAACTTTTATACGTTGGGCGCGCTATGCAAAAATTGATTTTTCAGTTTTTCGGCTAATTGTCTCTTTTACTAATACTTTCTTTAATTTGGATCAATTCTTATTTGAAACACTTTTAACTGTTTACAATATTTTAAAAATATTTATTTCTATTGAAGCAATATTTTTGTGAATTTGAAGATTTTTCGAAACATTTGGTTTAAGAAAACTAAAAATTTTTTGTTCAGTTATTTAATGGAGGATTGATATGATTACTTTTACATATGTTCGCGGGACGATTCTTAAAAAAATCCTAAAGCAACTTTCTACGATCCCGGAAAGAGCCTCATAATTTGTCAGTCATGAGCGGGTGCGGACTATTGCCATCATCTTTGAATATTATATATAGTAGATAAATTAAAACTGATCCTAGTGGGCTTATACTAGCAACTTTCGATTAGTTATAACTAAGTTGCAATATTGGAACGGAATATGTTTTACGAAAAATTTGGTGAGTTTACAGAAAATATTTGTGCAATACGAGATATCATGAAAGGGATGGGTGGATGAGACAGATATAAAAACACGGTAAGAGCAAGAACGAACAAGAAGAAGAGAAATTAAAAGACAAGCGAGCTGTATATGAGTCCGTTCGAAATGCGATGGGTAAATCTGAGCAACCCTTTTTGAGTTGCGTGTATATTTGTATGTTTTAAATTATTTGCAATATGACTAATTAATTACTTGGAAAGGAATGTTATCAATTTTCTCGTACATCACCAATATTCAACTCCTTTATGAAATTAAGCAAACTTTTCTTTGCTCGAATTTTCATGCCAAGACATATTGTAAACGTAGGTTTCGGCGGCCGGAGTCGATATGTACTTGTTGTCCCGGACAAACAAGTTCATACCAGGACATATTGTTGCAAAATTATGCTAATTACGTTCATTTGTTTCGGAGAAAAATCTTTTACACATTCAACTTAGATTTCTCAGGAAACGGAGGGTTGTCAAATAAATAACAATAACCATCTTAAGTTCTTAAAAATGTAACTAAATTCGGTAATTATTAACTACATCGGATATTTGACCCCACTGGAAACCTCTCAAGTGCACCCTTATAAATTAATATAGATCTATTCTCTTAAAAAATAAATTTATTTCGGAACAAAGTCTTCCAAAAAGTATCGTATGGTGCCACTGCCTTGTTTAATTCTGCGATAAAAATGTAAGGTCGTTAAGAAATGAAAGATTTCACGGCGTCATCACATTCTTTTGGTACTACATTCCCAAAATTAATTCGTTTCGTAACTGAATTGAGTATTAATCTCGATCCTCCCTCCCGGGACACAAAAAAATGTGATCTTTCTTGGAAGATTTTTGTTTTGATCTTTTTCACGCAATGATTGGATTACAGCCTTTGGACTTTGTTATGTGTTTCACCAGTAAAGTAAATGAGTTCCAAAATCATACCATCGTTTAGTAACATCTATGGCATCATTCAGAACTTTCAGATCTGGATTCTTTCCAATACAGGTATTAATTTCAATATAAAGAAATTGTTTTATAATAATACTTATCATGAAGTTAATACTAGGACTTTTAGGCCCTGTTTTAACATTGATACATTCTTACAACTGAACACCATCAAATGAAATCAAAAGTATAGTGTCATTGTTTATTACAAATAACTACAAATAAGGAGGATAAATAAATAAATTACGACATTCGATCTTTTTATAGACGATCACGATATATTTTGCGCGCTTTTAGTACACAACGTTTTTACTCATGGATCCATTCGTCGACAGGTGTAAACAACTTGTAATAAGAAACACAAGCATAGTAGCAACAGAACAATTGATCATGATATAAAACGTAAATATAATCTCAAACATGTTTACAAAAAATCAGAAATCACACAAACCTGTTATAGAATTGAATTGTAAATATTTAATAGTTTTTCCGCATCAGTGCGTAAATTCAAACTCCCCCGTGAATATCATTTCGTATATGCAATGTTTGTAATAATTAACAAACAAATAAGTAATTTCGTTGTCATATAAGAACAAACCCCTAGCCATTAAAAGTCGAGATTAGTGTTCAATGATTTCTAGTTCTAAATTCTTGAATTGCTCTGAGTCAAGTGCTACCAACTCCTCGTTGCCCTGGTCTGTCTCTCTCTCGACCGACTGAGCTTCTCATCACATTCCGAAGGTTGCCGTGACAGGAAACTTGACCCAATTGTCCTCCAGTCGGTTAGAGAAGGACATCGGAGCCCTCCACTGGCACGCTACTCACAGACTACACTCACCGAACAATGGGGTTCAAGTAAATTAGGGATACGATCACTTCCCTATGATTTACTGTTTACGAACAGATCACTGCACTCGTGATTTAAGTGCCATTTTTTATGACGTTTTCTTATTTTAAATCTAGAAATTTCAATTAATATCATTTTTCAACATTAAAAAATAATAAAAGAACACATTATTTTGGTCTATTATCATGTAAAAGTAGGGTTGTAACGAACTTAAATTCTTAGGAAAAACTAGTCAGATTATTGAATATATTTCGATTTCTAGATAATTTTAGTAAATATTAATTTTTTAAATGCCCATTTTAAATTAATAGTAATGGAATTAATTCTAATTATTTAATATTCTGCTTCACTTGCTAGTCTTCGACTAATGTATTTAATTTCAAAATTTAAGTGATCATGTAGATCGTTATTTTGTTAAATTTTACATAGTTTTTTAAACTCAGGTGTTATATGCCTTATATTATCTAGTTCTCTAATTAATTTCTTTTATTTTTTTAGTTCTTCTTAGTTTTAAGTCGCTTTACACACGCTCGGATTTATATTCTATGTGGGATACATTGTATTGATCTATACACCTTTACTGTTTTTAAAAATATGTTACTAAATTTTACATCATTTTTGTATTTATGTAATGTATATTCCTTTTAATTGAAGGTAATGAAAATAAAATAAATAAATTTGTAGTTAATCAATTTGACATAAAAACAAATTTTATTATACTATTATTGGTATTTATTATGTTATTATTTATATTATGTAATTGTTGATTTGTTTATTATTTTATCTTGTTTAATAGTTCGCTTAGCCGCAGTCAGCCTTCAGGCGTTGGTATTTCCCAGGCATCGGCAATGACGTGTCGTCGTGATTTACGAACCAATGCTATTTTATTGAGGGTAATTCTTGGCGATTTTCAATTTTAAATGTGATCTAGTGTGTTGGGTACAAATAATATGAAATTAAAAACATCTTTGAGTCAAGAGATACACGGTTTAAGTTTTTATTATAGTTTGAGTGTATTAAACATTCTAAAAGTACATGACTAAGTTAGGTGCTTGTTGTTCGTATTATACTAATGTTTACGAGATCAAATTTTCGTTACAACAAAGTACGAAGAAACTGTTTTTATGCTTAACTGCAAAAGATACCACCGAATTGAATTTTTAAACAAATTTTTATAACGAAATCGTCTTAAACGTCTCAAAATATCGGAGCATATGAGTGTAGTATCAAAGATTATATATGACTGTAAAGAATATTCCCAATCGAATGTAAAAAAATATTAAAATGAAAAATACCTATTTCGAGAAAGGTACCTAAGTTTTGATCAAATTAAAATTAATATTTAAAGCACGCTATTGACAGTAATTTAATACCTGATAATGGTTTGTTTATCATTTATTATTGACCGGATAGACTTATATAATGAGACATCTTTTTGAGTAATATGTTCGTAGATTAGTTAACAAGGGTTGGTTTTTTAACTCACAACTTCCGAGTTCCTACTCGAGGAGGAGTGTTTGCAACGTCAACAGCTAGGTGAAAATTGCGACGGACCGAGACTCAAACCCGGGACTTCCTGCTCTGGCCGCAGGTGTCCTACCCACTGCACCACCAGCCTCGACTCCAAAGTCCGTACGCATCTTGTACCTGACCTGATCCGGTGAACCTGGGTCACATCCGCCTTCAGGGGATAAGTGACCACAGGCGACTCCAATTCTGGTAGCACTTTAGCCCTATTTTCGCGTACCTACGCGTCGGATCAGGATCAGGATGGAAGTTGCGTATGGACTTTGGAGTCGAGGCGGGTGGTGCAGTGGGTAGGACACCTGCGGCCAGAGCAGGAGGTTTCGGGTTCGAGTCCTGGTCCGTCGCAATATTCACCTAGCTGTTGACGTTGCAAGTGTTGGTTTTGTTCTACCAAACCCCACAAAACTTGTTTCGAAATCGTTTAAGACTTGGACATTAAATTATGATTTTTTTATCACAAAAAGGAAAACGTCAGAGATATAATACATTTTTCTGGTACACTTAACCGTGAATATTTTTAATTACCTTACGATTAAGTTTCTTTCAGTCAAATTGTTTTCATTCATATTCACATTACTTTTATAGAAACCGGGTATAGTTCAATCTTAATTATTGGAATCACCCAAACCGGAGAGTGATCGAAAGTAAATAATCAAAAATATTCTGTCATGTAATGTCTATGAAAAAACAGAAACAATACATTGGGTATTGAAAAAAATACCGCGTTCAACTTACTTCCCGCCAGCAAAGTCAAAACCATTTCGGTTAACGTATAACATTTAATGTTGTACAACTATTTAAGTCAATGAATAGTGTTTTGAATTAAGATAAAAATCTTTTTTTGATATAGTTCACATATATCCGTTTAAATCTCCTTTTATTGTAGATTTTAAAAATTGTAATATATGAAAAAGTCAACAAAGAAACACTACAAACTTGCAGTCTCTTCCACATTTATATAAGTAAGAATTTTGTTAAGAAAAAAGGTTTTGATTCGTATCGATCCACATAAGAAGTGAAGGCGCAGAACGAATGCAGTCGACTTAATCAGAGCAGCAGGTGGTATTGGACGTGTGCTGCCGCGTTCCATGCAAGTCCAAACGCTTGCGTCTTCTGCACTGCAGGCACTGCAAACCACTGTGTTACAAAAAAAAATTCTCAAGAATTCTCTACATGAATTATTTGACGATGTATTTCGTTCTTTTTTTATTTAGGTTTCTATGGTTATTATGCATAGTATTATAATTTTAAACACGATACGACGAGGGGTAATGCTCACGGATACTAAAAAGATCACTCATTGGATTGCATATTTATGTTTAATGTCATGATCAATTGTTCTGTTTAATGTAACAATTTGTTACACATGACGACGACTTCAACCTTAAGTCGAAACGTTGCGTACTTAATAGAACAAAATATAATTTATTCGTCCATCGTAAAGGCGTAAATTTTAAATTATTTATTTATTTATGATAACATTCTCAAATCATATTGTTATTCTTCTCTCGGTAAATCGTTTGAACTTAGTCTATTCTCAATTAATCTTCAGGAGGAAATTTCCACTTCCCTTTGACAGATAAAAAATATTAATAATGTTCCAGCGTAAGAGAACACAGGCTTGTTATTTGTATTTGGTTCATTATTTGTTAAAATATTATTCGTTTTCAATTTAAGATATTTTGATGATGATTCAGTTTGTTTTTCTTCAAACTGTGATGAACTTTGCAAAAAATGCGTGGTAAATATTATTTTATTGAAATAACTTATAGATTGTTGTTAATAATAACTTCTTAGTGTGGCAAAATCCCAATGTTGTAGTCCAATCACCTCAATAAGTCAAGCACAATTAAATTTAAAGTAAAAGTTACTTAAATTTAAAAAACCTATCTTTGAAAATACCCGAATCTTTGAAAAGTTCTACTTTATAATTATCGCAGAAGTACAACTCTAACATTATTAACATTTCTATTTATTTCATTATATTTATTAAGATTTGTCCTTTTTCAACAAAGTTATTAAAGGAGTCGTAAGTTTTGTACATTTTACTATATCATCCTCCATTTTTCAATCTATGCTCCAAACGTCGTACAATTTTACGCTCTAGAAATTTAGCGCATCTCGCATTGTTCCGATCTGTGTTACATAAACTTGAAAAAAATCATAAATCTTTAACTTTTCAATCCATTTTCTTTTCGCAATAGATTAAAACTATCATGTAAAAATTGTTAATGAATTGTTTTCCTTCCTTTCCATAAGTGTTGGAATCCTATAAATTTAATTTACTATTTCGTTACTGTTCCAAAAGCCCACTTGGATCTTTAATTTTGTTTGAATTTTTAAACTAATGACCAAAGTTCTTATGTTTTGTAATACACGAGACATCTCAGAACTCCACGAAAAAAATTGGAGGGATGATAGGACACAGTAAAAGATATAAAAAATCATTAAGGTACACAAGACCGGAAATGTCTCCCGAATGAAATAAAAAAACCAAGACAAAGTAAGATCATATGACATGAAAATGTGTGAAGCACTTAATTAGGGGAATTGAGTAAATGATGTAGATGTTTAAAGTTCAACAACATATTTCTACACATTAGCAGCGATACATGCCTCGCACAGACGTGGCGAGGATTTGGGAGCCTTCGAGTAGAATATTCTCAGCACTACATGCGACATTGTTACGAGGTCTACATCGCTTCTAATGGGTAGAGCTTGGAACATCTTTTATTTTTGAACTTTAAACACCTACATAACTTTATCAATAATAACCTAATAAACCGCTTTGCACCCATTTATGTTTTACACTGTCTAGGTACCTTTTTATCTTCTTCGGGAGAAATGTGCAAACATGTCTATTTTAATGATTTATGGGTTTTTTTATCAATGTGTCGTATCTTCCCCCACAATTTTACTTTCTCATATACGTAGTACACAGAAAGTTTTGTAATCGCGAAAAAATTTGAAAGCGAGATTTCGACGAAAATATCCGTTTTGGTTATCCCTGATTCTGAAAAAGTGGTTTTAGGCATAACGTCCGTCCGTCTGTGCGCAACGATCCTGAGTAAACGGATGAATATATTTAATTCATATTTCGAATTTACGGTAAAATTTACTTGTTGTCGATGCACGTGCTCTTTTTTTTTAACTTAAAAACAAAGGGTACTTAACATGAAGGTCAAAGTACTCTTTCAAATATTTCTCAAAATTGGGTGCAACGATTTTGCTTAAATTTTCAGTACGTAAAGTACAATTAGTATGTATTACATCCGCTTTGGCGGTATTACGCTTCAAAGTTTCGTATAGACGCAGTAAAACAATTTACATCTGCTACACTCACACTTACACATTAGTTTACTGTTTCAAGAAGCTTGAATAATATTTAGCAGTGTAAATGAACCAAGCAGACGTAGAATAAACATTTCTTAAACTGAAATGAAAGATATGATAATGATAAAATACATAGGAGGCCAGCCAACGCATTGCAGATACGAAAATACATCAATTTCTGTCTCCAAAGAAATTACCTTTACATAACACTTTTACGATATTTTTTGTCACTCGGTGCTGCAGATGGAGAAACGCATATGGGAAAGTATGTGCAATGATTTTGCACCACTAGTTTGTGTGTTTTAACGGGTAAAAGCATTAGAAAACGAAGAATCACTATAGTCACCCTTTATTTTGGAGAATGTCGTGAATATCTTTATTTATTTCGTTTTCGCGAGCAATCTTGCGTCCACTTTGAATGCGGGAAGAAGCACTTGACGCCGGTGAGCAATTCAGAACGAATCCCTTGCAAAGTTTCAGTTTGCATGGTGGTACGTAATTTATTGCTAAGAGGGTGTAATTCCTTATCCACGAGTCACGCAAACTGCGGTGATTCGTGACTGAATAAGTCTTCTTTGACGGTTCAATTTGCCTCAAGACATTTGTCTTAAAGCTGGGTCTCAACCTATGAGAGGGGTAGTGATGTTTTCACATATGATCACATTAGGGCCAGTTGAACATTTTTCTTTCGATTCCAGATGAAATATGCTTATATGATTTATCGCGTACACTTCCGTTTGGTTGAGGACAAAAATAATGCCCCAATATGGGGCCAAATAGCGACTTGAAAGTTGTTTCGAAATCACATAATTTTTCTCGTTCGTTTTCATCACTAAAAAAAGTACCTCATTAAAAAAAGAGTATATTTCCAAATGTTTGGGCACGGTTCTTTGCTTCATGGTTCATCATATTTTCCACGAAACTACTTTAATTATTGTCATTCGTATTGCAAGAATTTAAGAATTCTTCTATAATTTACACCATAGGTATTTCGCTTGTTTATTAATAAATTGTGACATTAGCTTTATTACTTTTCGTAATCTACATTATTATTAATATTTTTACAGTAAACTGACAGCAAATCTACTTTTTTTATCGAAATCAAACGATTACTACACTACACTAAGCATAGTAAAAGCATTTGCTCTGTTTTCAAGTATACCAGTCATATACTCGCGCGCTGTGAGCAAGTACTTCGAAGACTGACTCCGTGGTACTTGATGACGGCAAAGAAGCTTTGGCTACGCAAGAGTGCGTGACGTAATTGATGACGCCACATCCCACGCTCCGCGGTACGTAACACGTTCTGTGAGTGAGCCGTAGAATGCAAGAGCTCTGAGAACGTTACGTTTGCTCCGCTGAGTGCACGCCATTATGGAGGAGGATGCGAGGGCAGGAATACGGATTCTGAAAGAAATTATGTGAAAAACCTTTTAAGCTTGTTTTATTTCTGAGAGGAATTTTTTTACAGGAGCGTACAAATAAAATGGTAATTGAAACAGGTTAAAGTAATAATTTATGGCTTGAAACATAACAAAAACACTCACAACAAAAAAGATTGTATTACGTGCGCTCGAAGTAAAAAAATATGGTTTAATAATATTATACTAACAATTATTATGTTCCATAAAATGTATATTATTTTTATGGTATAAAACTAGAATAAGTGTGTATTCATGATACAATTCTAAGGGATCTAATGACCTTGGCGTTGGTGAGCCCTAAAGCCCCATAAAAAAGATACAATTCTATTTTATATTATTATTGTCTCTGTCGCAATGAGTTCAATGGACTACATCACACTAAAAACGTTCATGCATGGCTCTTCACGTAGGACTTGTCGGGATAGAAGTGTCTCCCAATCCTGCCGATAGAGAACATTAACAACAACCATAGAAAAAAAAACACGATGATGCATCCTCGCAGCGGTGTTATTATGGTTATTACGAAAGAAATTTTTTAAGACCAGGATATTTTTTTAACTTCTTTTATTATTCTTGATAATCGGGAACAAAGAATTTTCGTAGTTCATAGGAATTTTGGAATTTAGTTTAACATTTTTCATATTAAATGTTTTTTTGTAAAATTATAAAATAAAAATAAGACTCAAAAAATTCCAAGCTTTCTTTTAGTTTTCCGGTGGTCGCACACATAACAAGTAAGTTCTCTACGAGCTAGCAGCGCTGGACTAAAAAATTTCGTATTATTTTGAAGAGTCTATCTCGAAAAAAGTCTCGATCGATGCAACCCTGTTAATGACATATCATCTGCACAATCTTCCTTAGAAAGCGGAGGATTACATTCAACAGCAGAAAGCTTGAGTAATCTTTCGCAGTCAGCCATTGCCAAGCTGAAGTGCAGCTATTACCAGCTATCTCCTCCAAGTAGCATTATGTGAAACTTCGTGCTTCGAAACATATACTGTGCATTTGCAACATCTTTGTTCATCCGAAGGAAGTTTCTTCTTTCCGATTGCTCAGTGGACAACAGTCCAAAACTATGCTATGTGTATGTACGAGTGAAGAAGTATGTGGAAGCAAATTTTAGATAAATGGGATTGTCCGGAATATTTAATGATGAATTAATATACCATCTCATTTTGTGGAAACATTTACAAGTTTTTACTACATTTCAATTGTAATAAAAATTGTCACACCCAGTAACCCTTGATTAAAAGATGTGCACAATCCCAATTTTACTTCAATATAACATTATTTATAATAATAATAATTATTATTATTATTATTATTATATTTTTATATTATTCTGAATTATACGCGACCGCAGAGGTCTCTGTGGAAGGTTATTGGGATCATATCCCGTAGGACCGTACATCCTAACCACTCTCAGATTTTCCTGTGACTATTTGATCAACGTACTCCATAATAAGCAATAGTATCGCAAGGAACAAAATAAATGTTTAAAACAAAACTAAATCACAAAATTAACGCTTACAAAGCCGCGAGTACTGAGCGAGTAATTATAACTTCGTGTCAAATGATTATGAGAATGTTACATTACATAAAGTAGGTTTGACTTTCTAAAATTTGTCACCTGATGAATTTATGGGTATTTAATTCGATATTCTCAATAAAAAATTCTACCCAGTACCCCGGAAATGAAATATTGATCTAACTGTTCCCTCTAAACGCTTTTCCGGGAAACATAATCAGTGTCTATCTACTTCATCCCTCAGCAGTGTTGAGAGGGAGGATATTATACCCCATTAAAGCTAATTCGTTCACCACCACACACGAGTAAATTATTCAGTTCCAACCCACGTTATTTCAATTAACTATGCAGAAAAGTCCATCGGTTAGTATATCTGGGCAAAATACCAAAATTTAAGCAGAGTACTAAATGAGACATATGACCCTTGTTCTTTGCTATTAAAAAGTCATGGTATTACTCCAATTAATACAATTTCATTAATTATCCACAACATGATCATTACTGCGGCAAATGTGGTGGAAAGCTAAGTACTTTCGGAACTCTCCCAGTCCATTACACAGGGAACCAATGTGGAGAAGAATTTGGCTTTGTCTCCAATCCATTCATTTAGGAAGTACTCTAGCATGCTGGAATGCTCTATCGAGTCAAACAGATGAAGAACAAATTGTAAGTTTAGCAGCAACAAGGGTCTTATCCTGAGAAATAACACGAAAAGTGTTAAATTCTGATTGAAACACGTAAATGTTTAACAAACACAAAATAACGGAAAGAGGCAAAAACGTACGAGGCAATAACTGCCACAATTACACGCATTTGTTTAAAGTAAAAAAAGTTGAAAAATGACAATAAACACAAAAATGGGCAGAGATACAGAAAGTACATAACAAAATTAAGCATCAAAACACTTACGTAAGTTATTTTCATAAATTGCATGTATTCAAAAAAATGTAACAATAAGATAAAATGGAGTTAAAGATATATGTAAGGAGTTCCAAATTTACGATTAAGAACCGAATTACCATTATCTCATAATTTACTTGCTAGAGAGAAATGATTTTGATAACGTATTTAATTGATGCATCGCATCTTTTCTATAACTCGTAAAACAATAACAATTAAATTTTGAGGAATAAATCACGCTCTCGAAATTGATTTATTCCTCAAAATTTCATTCCTGAATTGATTAAAGTAATGTATTTGAGTATAAGGCACGGCACGTGTATAAGAAGAAATACGACGTAATACGTATAAGTAAATGAGAAAATATTCATATCTTTTGTTTTTAATTCAAAAGTGATTTGAGATAACTCTTTCAAGCAACATTTTCATTAATTCAAATTTACTATTTATTAATATACTTATTTTGAACTTTCAGGCAGTTTTAATCAAAGAATATATAATGTAAATTGAAAAAAAAAATTTCCCGTGTGTCCTTTCTCTTATTAATGTACTTTTAAACTTATTCAAATTGGTTTCTCCAATAAAAAAAATAATTTAATTTATGAAGCGAGCTTTAATACATTTTTTGGAAAAATATTGACCAGAGATTAAAAAATATTGATGATATATTATCGAAAGAAAACGTAACTTAAGATAAAAAATCACGCCACAAAGATGTATACCAGTTCCGAAATTTCTTGATCTTCGTTGACTTCGATTATTTTGGTTTTGGTTCGTGTAATTATTTTCTGCGAAAAAATTGTTTCGGTTTTCGTCGGTTGCCTCGAATTCCTTACGTCTAGAAGCATGTATTTTGAAGTGTCTTGAACGAATTATTTGGGTTTACATTCATTCATACGAAAAAGTAATAGCCTCGGTTTTCGTTGGTGTCGGGTTTCACCGATATTTTTTCATTTATTTATTTACAATAGCGTCCACGTCCCTCACCATTACTCGACTTCATTCACAAGACATTGAATCACAATACAAAATACATATCTACTATTTATCAATAACATTATCATGATTCGTTTTTTAAGATTGGACCTTTAATTGTCCTTATCTTCCAATGTTCATGTCATCCCTGCTGCCATTCTTTTATTCCATCTTTTAAATCTTATTGCACCTATAAAGTCTTTGAAAATTTTGTAACTCTTCTCTGTTCTTATTATTTCTTCCCTTATCGTGACATGCATTCCTTCTGTTTTCATTCTCCGGATATATTTCGCACGATTTTCTCCATAGACGGGACATTCCCCAAAAATATGCTCACGTGTTTTTCTCCCTCACCACACATGCACACCCTGTCATATGAAATGTGCAATCTTCTCAGGAAGGCTCTTGTATCTCCATGATTTTTAATGAACTCAGCCACTGTACATCCCAGGTTAAATCATTTGCGATTCTTGTGTGCATATCTTGCATTACGAATAAACTAGTACGTTTTCCTCCCTTTTACATTTCACTTCTTGTTACGCACTTGTCACGTCTCTAATAATATCTCTGTTATTTTCCTCTTCCCTTAGTTTCATATGTTATTGTATATCCATCGATTTCTATCCGTCTAGATGGACCCATTACTATACGAAATATTAATTTTTGCAAACTGAGATCTATTGGTAAAACCTCTACCAACGCATCCAATGCTTCTCCCGAGACTGTTAGAAATGTTCCGCCAAATTTTAGGAGATATAATATTTGTAATCGTTCCCGTTCCTTTTGCTTTGTCACATTTTTAATATACTTGTCCACGTTTCACAACCATACGTAAAAACTTGTAACATCATTTCTTTCTAGAGGTGAACGGATTTTTTGAGCGGTTACCGACGAAAGCCTTCATATGACTATATTTCTTTTAGATGAGAGATAACTTCTTCGACATCGTATAATCGATAACCTGAAAAGAACCAGGGAAATCCAAAATCGACGAAAACTGACGACTCAATATATTTGTTTCGACAAGAGATTACAGTAAGCCGTTCTTCGACGTTGTACAGCGAGACAATTCGTGTCGTCACCCGTGTTCTAACGCCTCCAGAATCGTGTCGTCACCGTCATGAACTGCGTCTCCGTCTTCAGCGCTTGTATGGAGCGAGGGAGTGAGCGCTAGCGTTTATGCTTCTGGCTTTATGACCGTGTACATTCACATTTACGGCATCTCCGGACAGCTTCTTGTTCTCTGGATATCAAGACGAATGCCGTCGTGACTATTTACAGTGAGTGATAACTGAATAACTTCGCCGCCGAAGTTATTCTGTTGGCTTGGCAGCATGATTTATTGAGGGAATTTGAATAATGGAGCTTTTAAACGCGACAAGGAAGAAGGAGAAATACTCAATTAGATTGATTTGTTGTCAAAATATGTAGCGTAAGATAAATAACACTCGTTTTCACATATCATTTGGAATTTATAACACGAGTAAATATTACTATCGGATTAAAAGTTACTTGAAATGCACTTAAATAGAAACTGACCTTTATGACATAGATATGGAATAGTTATACCAAAATTCAGCATACTCTATTCTGCGTTGACACAGATAATACAGGATTGAAAAATAATAATAAAAAAATGATTTACTCTCTTTCGAATTGTACTGCTTTATAAAACCACTCTAATTTTGACCTTTGGATAAAGGAATGCAACATTACCTCGAACAATAATTTTAGTTAATACAAAAATAGAAAATATGATTGTCATGTAGAAATTAGTTTTTACTTCTTCGCTTCTTCTTCAATTTGCCGTTCGAAAAAATGTTTGGACCTTCATAAGAACCAGGAAATATCAGACGCACATACGACATAGTAATTCTAAGGTAGCATAGCAATGCTTAGTTAAAACGCGTTATGATTTCCCATTTCCTTCCACATGTACAACACGTGATGCAATTACCCTCGATTTGAACCCAGAATCTTTGGTTTCATGGTAGACCTCCATCTCAATTTTACTGACGCATCAGGTTGGTTACTTTTACAACTTTGACCGAAACTAATATATTTACTACGTCAGAAACAGATAACTTGAAACAAATCATTATCTCTACTACAATTAACGTCATTTATGTAATATAATTAAATAAATAACGTTTCACCCGACGATGGCTTGAATCCGAGTCAGTATATATCCTTGTTATCTTTGTAGTTTAACGTCCCTTCCTACATCTATGTCTCCTTGGTCTTTTCAGTGTAGGATTTGGCTTTTCCGATCGTCACATCCCCGCCTTCTCCGAGGCCTCTTCAAGATTTATTTTATCTCCACCTACAAACTCGTAGTTGTTGCAGTGTCGACGTGCGTGCGGTGCTCCCGCAGACGCCACCACTCCCTCCCCCTCGCCCCACCCCCGCCAGGTGCGAAACTAATTAAAACTTTGGCCAACTCACCACGTTCTCAAATCTCTGATGACTCGCCATTGATTGCCGTCGCCCGCCGCAGCAGTCCACCACTTGTCTCCGCATCGGCGGCGGTGCTGTTGCATAGAAACAACATTTCTTCCTTGCAGAACTTCATGATAACGCAGTGTAATAGTACTGTGGTAGAAGATTATTCTTATGCTGGTACTTCATTTTGTGTTGCGTTTTTGTGTATTTGCCAATACGGCCAATTGTAGATGAGCTATTTGTCTGTATTCGATGTATTTGCGCTACTGTGGCAAATACGTATAAGCGAACACCCGTATCCGTCGTCCTGTCGATTTTTTTTATCGCACAACAAAGGACTCAAATAAGGTAAATATTTGCCTGAACAGTCCACACTTGGTTTGCCGTATTTCTCTCAGTAGAGCGCGTGTGATCGATATTCTGGTTCTGTAACCTATATTTCGACTTTTCGTATTCTACAATTTCTTTACTGGAACATTTACGTGGGCTGAAAAAACGGAACAGTATAAATATTTCTTGAATTATATAAAATACTCCATCATTGGCATAAGAAAACATATTTGGCATTATTGAGTTATTTGCGTGTTCAGACCATGTGAGGATGGCATGTTTGTGATATTTGTGAATACGTCAAATATTTTGCCGCATACAGCGAATATGCTAAACAAATACCGCAACTCCAAGTGAAGTGCCAGCATTACAGACACTATTTCACCACAGGAAAACGGGGTTCGATGCCGGACGAGGTTTACCTCAGAAATGGTTCATAACAATTTGACAATTCAACTTCTCATTCCCTTCGTTGTTTTCTATGATTTGTAGTGAAGTGATTGAGTATCTAGGTCTTTTAAAGTGAGATGAAAATATTCTCTTGTGAGGAACCTGTACCTTGTTTACTCGGGTAGCGTCGGCCCGCGCTAACGTTAGACCGCCGTTAACTTAAGCCAAACGCTCGTTTGGCTGAAGTTATTCGAGAACTGGACACTTACACTAAAAAACTCACAGAGCGGGACACAGTAATCATCATAGGTGGGCAGAACGATATTAACTTGGGTGGTCATTTCAACGCGTCTGAACATCTACAAAACTAAAAATGGCCTCCTTGCACACGAACATAGTGCCCTCAAGCCCGCCTCCACTCTTCAACGTTCCACAAATAAACCACGAAATTAACCTGGCAAACATCACCTGGCAGACACAAAAATCACATTTTTTGATTTGAAACCACACCTGACTGCCAAGGACTTTACCCAGCACGGTTTACACCTGAGACCGTCTGGGAAACAGCACTTCGGTTCTCTCCTAGCTTCACATCTGACCTCACATCATCCACCT
>NNCF01127056.1:531751-584593 GCA_002313205.1 Laupala kohalensis
TAACAATTTTATATTTTCGCAGCCTACTTTTTATCTTATCTAGGAATTTTTGCTGAAATTTTTGAATCCGCCTCTGCCTTAGGGCCCTTGATCGGAATTGATGGGATGGTCCCTTGCTTGCTTCCGGAGAGTAAATTAGTTTATTGTCCTCCACGTGGTCATACGCAGTCTGTACTGTTTTTTGACAATAAATTTATTATTATTATTACTATTATTATTAATATGACCGCTCCAAAGTGTTTGCGTTAACTCGCAATTAGGGCCCTCTACAGTAAGAGGGGCATTTTTATATATCTGAAATTTCTATTAACAAAAAAAAAAAAAGAGCGAAACATAAGAATCTACTTTGGATGACTTGGAACATGTACTGGATCATTTCAGTGTTTGCATGCATTGTAGACAAGCACACGCCTGCACAAGACTCGTTAGTCCTGTCCTAGGAACTTGTCTTAAGGGTCTTATGTTGGACCGCCTGCGCGCGTTTACTCGGCCAATTGAACCGTTCTTGCTACGTTAAACATAGCCATAGTAGGCCTATCTTTAAATGAAAGTGGAAAGATACCCAACCTATAGCATTGAGTTTTAATCCGATGGGTTTGTAATATATTTAGTCTTCTTAAAGCCCTCGGCGTTCTATTCCTCTCTGACGAATGGATACACTTCTTAAGGACGTAAGGACGTGTTACATAACCAACTAAAAATAGAAGAAATTGAAGAGAACTAATCATTCCCAAAATCTTCGTAAATAACCCATCAATAATTTAAAGATGAATTTTTTAGTACTCCTACCTTTATTACCGACCGGGATACGATTTAAGACTCTGGAAGTAAAATAATCTCAAAAGGTTTGTTGTTGTTAATGTTTTGTAAATTTGTTTCTTTTGTTAGTTTCAACGAGCATTTAAGTATTTATCAACGTAAATCTTACATTTTCTTAGAGCTTAAAGATTAAGAAAAATCGTCAAAAACGAATTTGATTTTTGAAGGAATGAAGTCGTTAAGGCAGAAAAAGCGAATAAAGTAATACACTTCGAGGTTAAAACCATTACGTTTTGTTGAATGGTTGTATTCAAAGTAAAAAACACATACTATGCAGACACGCGTTTCGATGTCTAAGAAAAAATAACCGAACCAGAGGATACCAATAAGACCATTTTTTCACGTTTTATAAATACAAATAATGAAAATTAAGTGGTATTTCAATCTTTTCACGACTGTTAAAATGTAAAAAAAAAGTCCTTCTACAGTCACTGTTTCTATGTAGAATACCAATAAGGAGTCAAAGCACTAATTCAATTAGGGACCAAGAGTCCTCCATAAAATACAATTTTTAAGACCCCTCACCCCTCCATATGGCATTTAATCTTACACACACACACCCCACAACCGTAATCAGGAACAGCTTGGATTACGTATGTATCAATGCCACACACATCTGTGCTGAGAACACATCAGTTTTTTTCTGTAAAAAAACGTTTATTTATTTTTTTCAAAAAGCGTTTACTATACAATGAAATCAGAATTCAAGTATTTATGGGCAGGGTGTTAAATTTCAGGATTTAACTTCTACATCCGATTCAATTATTTACTATAATTTTAATGAAAATTAATTGAATGGTAGGAGTGTGAACAAAGTATTGAACAATAGCAGAAAATGAATCAATATGCGTACATTGCAAACAGCATTTACTGTTTTATTAAATTCAGCACTCATTTTATCTTAATGATTTTATCACGAAAGTTAGAAAAAATATTCATCCTTGATGAATATAAAATTATTTTTATTACCAAAAAACGTGGAAATTAAAAAGGTTTGTGCATCCCAACTAAATGTAGAAGAACAATTGAACAAATTAATCCAGGACAATAAAAACCTAATTGTCAGCACAAACCTTACTTGTTCGCACCATCTAGTCGCCATATAAACACAATGTTTTCTTGAGGTTCACAACAGTTTCAGACTGTGAATTACAAACGGCACGCACACTGTCTCACGTGACTACCAGCCTCTCATGTCGACTTAGAAAATTGCACACGGAACTTATAAAACAATGGAAAGCGATCTCGATGTCTATCGACATAAAACATCGACTGCTCGAGGTCGCCGCTCGCGTTGAGAGATCTCATCAAAAAGCTGTGTGATAGAATTAGGTCACGCTTAGAGATTAAACTTAACTCGCGGTATTCGAAACTGGTTACGTGATCTAAAGACATCGCATGAGAACGAAAAGACTTTCGTGGATTAAGAGTGCTTGAATGGCGGTTGAAATACTATGCGTGGTTTTGAATGCAAAATATGTTACCGCATTACGGTTATTTGTTTTAATTACAATTGTTAAGGGCATGAAATATAACCACATGAATATTAGAAATTCTATCATCATTTGTACGTGTAATTGTACAACATGATACACCTCATTTTTAATATTTGTTATCTTTGTACGTAATTATGTAGCACTGATAGTTTAGATTCTAATTAATTATATTCCTCGTTTTTTTAGATTCCTACGTTTCATTTCACGGTTTGAATGTTCACGAAAAACGTTCGTTTACCTCCTAGAACCTAAAATAGGTTATTTTACTGGTAACAAATGAACAGATATAATTCTGGGGTAAACAAGGAAACTTTAGACTGACGCTATGGATAATAAGAGGAATGAAAATATTAAATATTCTCATTTTAACGAACAATAATCTTTATAAAAGAAAAAATAATGGTTTTTATTCGTCAAGAAATAGATAAATAAAATACATTGTCTTGACCTGATTACGCTGACAGCTCTGTATCCATCCAAGCACTTCATGTTATGAGACAAGGGAATGAGATGTTGCACTAATCAATGAAATATCCGAAGACCAACGTTCATGTCATAACGGAACAAGAAGCGAGCGCAAGTTATTCCCTATTTCCCCCTACCGAAGGACGTCAAGGTCATTCCATTCCTCCTGTTCGAATGCTTATGTCCATCTCCACCACCTTTTACGAGAGACTACGAGATTTCGGTCCGTTGGCGCGTTCTCAACTGTCATTGGCTGACCCATACGCGTCATCGCTTATTCTGGCAGCTTGTGAATCACTCGAACATTAGACGATCATAGCACAAAGCTGATTTGACGAGCACTACAGTGACAACTTGACTGAAGAATGTTTAAGCTGCACACGCTAAGGTAAATCATCGATATTCAGAAGAGCAATGTAACCGTTGTGGATGTATGGGATGATAAATTAAATATTTCAAAGCGCAAAACTATGTTAGTGTTCGGATCCTCATAGTGTGTTTTTCCTTCATCTGAGTAACTGTTCTATGGTGAGTTTTTGCCATTTCATAGTATACTTTTTTGTTATCCCTTTCTTTTATGAAATATTGAGAAGCTCTGAGAATGAATTTCAAATTTTGTAAAGAAATAGCGTTTTGGAGAATGAAGATCTTGTTAACAACTGTTCTATCCACTACGTATACGAACAGACTGTCTTATCAAGAAGTAATGATGGTGGAGAAGAGTCATACTCTCTCTATACAGGAGTTGCATCACATAGGGATTATCAATAGATTCCGTAATACGATTTTTCTATTCAGTTGATACTTTTATCGTGAGAAATAAAATCATTTGATCGAACACTCCCGATTTCTTATGTAAAATACTAAAAGAGTTAAATGTATCATTCGTACCTTATTGGACTGTTCACTATGTTATATTTAACAGGGCTTTATTATATATCTTTTTTTTTATCTGATGTTAATTATTTGAACAATGTTTTCGTGTGAAATACTTTAGTGTTTAACTAGATATTTATATTTTTTTGTGCTTGAACTTTTCCTTTAATAAGAAAATATTTAATAATTTCCATCAAACTCGACGAAAGAATATTCTATATCGTTTCAATTGCTTCCAATTGTTTCTTTTCTCCATCGTTGCAAGCGAAGTGGATTTGTTTCGAGTTTTCGTCGGAAAATTCCTTACTTCGCTGACTAATTTTGTTTTCTCAAGGAGATCCAACTCATTCCAAGCACATAGTCGAAACTCCGAGAAGAATTTATTTACTTCCCACTGTTTCCCTCTCTTGCCTTTTCGTCTCTTCTTTCAGCGAATTTCCAACACTTCATTATCCGAATTTTCGAATCATCCACGGAAGGAATTGAAACGACGATTGGTTATTTCTCGAATTCCAAAGATTCCGACAGATCCTTGTGATGGAACGTTTGTTTTAGCTACTACTCTCAGAAATTCCACACCGAATAAAATTATTTACTTCATTCTCTTATTTCAATTATCTTAATTATTTATTCGAACTAAACCAGCTGCAAGCGTCAAATGTTTTGGTCGCGAGGTTTAAGTTCGAGGGTAAATAATGATTTATCGTCTTGGATGGCGTATTGGTAGCGTCTTCACTCGTACCCCTAATGGAAGAGCAAGGGTACGATTCCCCACTCCGTCAAAATAGATATAGTTTTTAGCTGTTTCCTTCACCTGCTACACAAAAACATCGATTAGGTCACTCCCCAAAATTCAAGATCTCTCCTTCCCAATTCCTTTTCCCAAATCAGGTGATTGAGTATAATGTATCGTTTTAACTATGCCAATAAGAATGACAATAGTTGCCCTCCAATGATTGGAGGACAATAATTGGCGTCGTGTGGACATCACTAGCTTGATTTTAGAAACCAATTACTTACATAATTGACTTGCCAATGAATTGTCCTGCGGAGTATACTCAAGCCAACTATTGGCGTCCAATACCTCCATCTGTATTCCCTTCCACAACTCCAAGCAACGTCACTTGAGAACTGGAGTCGAGTCAGTTATTACGGCTGCACTGGCCGCGCCAATGCGCTGCATCGTATGGAGAGATCTAGACAAGTTGGAGAAGTTTGCTAATTTCTTCCATTTATTGAAAACCAACTGTTCGTTTGCTTATTGGCATCGTGAAAACGCGTCTTAAGAACGAACCCTATGGTCAGTACAGTACCGACGCTTCACTTGCACACATGGCCTTGAGTAGTAGCGAGAGAGGAAGTGGGGGTACTTTTCTAAAAAACATTGACTCGCTATCGGAATAAAAAAACATATCTTTGCTCGTACTTGTAAAGATTGGTCCACATGAACGCTAAATGAACGAAATTATGCTTATTTTATCCTTCGGTGACCGATAAGTGAGCAAAATACTCTGTAGAAAAGTGACGGGAAGGTTTGTGGTTAGGTAAGTGGCAGTCTGCTCGTATGCTCAGGTCCTATACCTCGTCGCGTCATAAATAAGTCATGAAATTAAAATTTAACACTGAGGTGTATTTCCGCAAACATTTTCTCAGTAAGATTCATGAACAAGATTTCCTCGTGCCAGGTAGACATAAATATTGTGGGTGCTGCAAATCTCGGTCTTGCAAGCGTGCTCAAGTTTATTATGAACATACATCAAACGTTTGGTCACGAAAAGATTGAAAGCAATGAGTTGTTAATTAGCATAAGCATATGAAATATTTTTAGGAGGGAGTTCAAAATAATAATAATCTTTGCTTAAGTTTCTGTTTCTTCTTCAAATTTAATATTTTAATTTACTGTATTTATTATCTTAAATTTTATATTTCTTTGTGTCTCCATTATATGATACAAATATTTCATGTCTGTGAAATACAACAAATGAAAGGATGAAGTTCTGTCGATTCATATTGAATAAATACTTACGAGATCGTTAATATATCTTCAGTTCATGTATTTTACTTCTAATAACTTTATTTCTTTGAAATTTTAAGAAACAAAACTGGAAAGAAAGTTTTATATTGAATTTGTATTATATCATTTTTGTTTGTTTTATCTAACGCTTCTTGCGTTTGAATACAAAATCTGTATGGCAGGAGTAAGCTCAAATTTAAAAGAAGTAATAAATAAGATGGAGCAGACATTGCATGTAAATGAAACTGGTCGTCCGGTTAGAATAGCTGCTTACGATGAATGAACGAGTCGAATTTTAAAATCATATTTTTCATATCAAAACCCTCAAAATTGAAATTTTCGTCATATATAAATATAAAGCGATACACACGATGTAATTTAAACAAGTATAAATGAAGATGTACATTATATTTTTGAATGAATTCGCTAACATTACCCAGTAGAACTACTTTCAAGGAATAAAAGATATTGGATATCAGTACTTCACATGTGAAATGGACTGAATGGGAACTTCACCAGGGCAGTCAGTGGCGGTTCTTCATCTTCTCTCTAGATATCAACCATAATTCCATTGTAATTCAAGGTAATCCCTTTACTAGATCCTACACCCTACGTTTCTTAGCAACCAGTAATGCCCTCATAAGTATTCTCCTTGCTCCCTTTCCCTCATTATTTTGCGTCTTCGTGATAAAAGATCGGATACTGATTAGTTTTAATTATTTTTATGCTTGGAATGGGTCCTCTCTCTTTAGGGCAGCGACAAAAAGGTTAGGCGAAGGAATGTGATGGAATGTGAAGTAGAGGAAAGAATGAAGTAGAGGAGTGCTGTATCAGAACAACATCACTGAAGGACAAAAAATATACATTAAAAGATCGCTTGCAGATTAACCGTGAAGAGATGAAACGAAAGAATAAGACGATACATAAGTAATTAAGGACTTACGACCTTGGTATGGACCAATACTCCATATTTTGTGATATGTACACAAAATATATACTATCCATTCATCATAAGGTCGTAAATCTTTAATTACTTATTTTCTTTTATTACATAATGGATGTTAATTGAAGTGAAATAACACGATGTCTGGACGTAGAGGAACATAAAAAGTCCAAAACATTAGAGGAGTTTTTAATACGTTTTCGTCATGAATCCAGATAAATAAATATACAATCGTCGTTGCAATTTTTTGGTAAAATTAGGATGTACACTATATATCACTGTACACGTACGATAAAGAATGTAAATACATTCGAAGATATTATTGATTGTATTTAAGAAAGATGTCGAGGAACGTTTGTGTTGTTCCGTACAACACTCTAGCGTCTCCATTTTCGTCGATAATTTGTTTTGAGACAATAGGCGAAATGAGAAACTGACGAAAATTGAAGCAAATATTTCCATATAAATTAATTTCAATACAGTTAATTTGTTCTAGACACTCGAAAATACATATCCAAAACCCATTTTATAGGGGGAAAATGTTAATGATTAATACTAAGAACACTAAAAAATTTTCTTGGGTTAAAGAAGTTCGAGTTCACTTGGATACGTCCACGAAATGCAAGACAATCGTTGAAAAATGAGACATTTGTTATACGCGTAAAAAAATTACCGAAAACAGAAACCGACGAAAACCGAAGTTAACGAAAACTGAGGTATTACTATACTAGTTTAGCAGGATCGCATATACGGGCATTGAATATGTGCAATGTGTGCAATATGTGCTTAACGTGATACTTATAACGAAAGAGCGAGCGAGCAAGAGAGACAGAGAGAGAGAGAGAGAGAGAGGGCGAATGTTGTAGACGAAGCGAACAGTGGAGGTGAGGGTTCTCGAAGCACAGTAGAAGAAACAACTCTTGTTTTGGGTCAAAAATGTCCATGTCTTAATGAACGATCAATATAAAAATAACATTTTATTAAAATGCAATATTTTACCAAAATCTTGTTTGTATTCTTAAAAAGGGGAAGAAAAACAATGATATCTGAGAACAACAAAATCACATCGGACCCATTTAACTTTACCGACAGAGGAGTACAGAAAAAGGCATCGCTTGTGAAAGAAAGAGAAAAGAATCCGAATAATACGTTTCATGTTTGCATTTTATGAAAAATACTATGCTATTATCACAATGAAACAATATTATAGAATTAATCGTCGTTGTTTTGACACAAAGAGATAATTTAAATATCTAATTTCTCAGACTAAATTTTGCAAAATATCTTCATAAACATATTTTATGTAATCACTTCAGTAAGCACATAACCCGATCGTGGGGAATGGTGTAAATTATATTATTTACCTCTTAATTTGTTTATTCTGAGTGGTATCATTAAATATTTTTATATCACTATCGTAGTAATTAGGTGTTCAACTTATGTTCATGCAAAAATAATGATTATCCATTCAAGGTTATTTCAGTGTAAAATCATTTTTAGGTACAATATGTATATAAAACACATTTTATTTCAAACCATAATACCATTTTAGTAAAATAAATCGTGTATTTATTTTTCATTCAACATCATTTCGCCCAACATTTTGTACATCAACAAGTTGTTATATGTCGTGATAAACAAACCATTGTCAAAATAATTACATAACAACATAAACCTCTTATAATTAAACATTATAAGAATATTGTAAATGTTTATTACTGATTTGGCCGTTCATATTAGTCTGAGAGTATTACTGATTTGAAAACTTCCCTTGAGCGACCGGTGGCGTAGTGTCTTCTACCTCTGATGAGGCTGGTTCAAACCATAATCCGAGTAGAATATGCGCAGTGGTGAACAAAGTAGGTTCTCTGCTGGTTTTTTCGGGGTACTCCCGTTTCCCCTGCCTTTCATTCCACCACCATGTTCACGCATGCATACATCATTCATCTCGGGGATGTGCATAGTAGGGCATTCGGCCCCCTGTTAATCCCCCCAGATGAGTTATGAGACCACACTTCATCCTCCATCTTGGAAACCTCGGATAGGGTAAAAGGAATAGCTTAATGACGTACAAGTGTGAAAGGTGAATGGGTGGTGTGTTATATCAAAGCATGTGTCCTTATTCGATTCACGACTCGTCATTTTCTCCTGGTCAAAAGTAGTGAAGGTACACGGACGAAATATATATGAAGGGTAAAAGGGGAGAAGACGAAGAGGAAAAAATATTCTCTCGATGTCAGTTCGTGGCATCGTTTTTTTTTTTTTATCGAGAATACCAGGAGGTTCGGTCGCACTGTGAGTGGCACTGGTAGACCACCACCAGCAGCGGCGGGTCGGTGCTCTCGAAGGCGGCGGCGCAGCCGGCGCGGCGGCAGCGGGACACGAGCGACGCACGGCGCCAGCAGAACCCGATCGATGGTTGAGGCGGGGGTGGCGACGGAGGAGCGCTCCCTCTGCCGAAACCAACCCCCACCCTCGCCAGCCTCCGGCAGCCTCCGCCTGCCCCGCTGGCCTACATCGCTTCCACCGCCGCCGCCCTTGCGTTGGCGATGTGGCCCCCCATCGATCCGCTTGAGAGACAGCGACTGCGCGGCTCAGCTTCAAGGCTCGCTCTCAAGACGTCCGTCGCTGCTGGATCCCGGAAGCGCCGACTCGCGGGGTTCCGCAAGGATATGCATTAAGAAAGAAATGCAATCAAGGCGTTTCCGCTCGCCGGGGACTTTTACGAATTCAGTTTGTTTTCGAATTTCGACCACACGCCGGGGACTTAAGACGTATGATGCTACATCACTCAAATCTCTTATGATCTCTGGGAGATGAGACCCGTCACCATTCACTTTTTACTTCCCATAACATTTAACTCGGCAATGAAAGTACATATCTTAAACCGAAAATAACATTGACCATTGAGGAATTCGGAGTACATTTCAAACACTTCGCCCATGTCCCATACACTGAATAATAAATTAATGATAAGAGACCATGTGACTACGTCACATAGTGTGTCAATATTCCAATATAAAGAAATAAATTACACAAAGTCATAAATGAATTTCATCATGCTCAAATAAAACTTGTCTCATTGTCGTGAAGTTTTTAATGATCAAAATTAAAGAGTTACATTGACGCCGCAATAAATGTCACAAATTGTTCTAGACTGACACCGAAGTCGTCATAAAATTTCATGTAATTATTTTCCAGTCGATTCATCATCATCGTAAGTCGCTTGAGCGATTGAGCAACAGGTAAAGACAAACGCCCGTCTGCTCGCTCAGGAAAGGATGCATAGATTTACCTTGAGTACTCAGTTCGACTCCCGTGGTGCTGACTCACTGGATGAGAGGTGGAGATCTGTGTCGCGTTGCGTTGAAACCTTCAAAGGCACAAATGGCGCATAAGTCATTATTTCTGTCGAATAAAACAAAAGCTATGCCTTCACTAAGAGAGTAACCAAAATTTACGTTCTGACTCTATCTCTGATGCTATATCATCATGAAACTTCGCTTATAACCTCCTAGCGGAACTATTCGGCGTTGTTTGGAATTTGGAAATAAACTGAAAACAATCAGTACTTGACATTCCGGTATTAAAACATCTGTCAACAGGTCTGGATCTTTGGAGGATAATTTTGCCCAGTGTCGCCCAGGGTTCTTACATAATATTCTAAATTCAATTGTTAGTTTCCATATTTCTCTTTTGTGGTATTAAATTTTCACCTTTATTATTTTCAAGAACTAAATACCACCAAGAAAACCTACAAAAATTCACATAGTTTTCAGTGTTGCGTTTACGTCATAACGAATTATTTTAAAATCAAGACAAGGAAAATACACTTTGCACAGAAAGCTTAAAAGTGCATAATTATGACCTCTGAATTCTTTTGTTTTCAATCCACTTTAGGTTATGTACTAGAAAACGATGTTCTTCACAACCTTTGTATAATTTTGCTTCTACGATTCCTTCACGTAGATTATCCTCACATTCAGTGGATTATACTCAAGTAACACAATCGAACTCAGGTGGACAAATAAGTACGCTTCACAGTCAAAAATCATGTGCGTGAAGATTGACAACTACTGATTAGCAGTCAAATATAATTGTTTCTCTGCTCTTGTAATTTATCAATATTAATCATACTTTGAATTTTAATTGCAATAACCCTTAATAAGTTCCTTTGAAATTTCAAACAATTTCATCGATAACTGTTTCCGATTTTTCATATGGAATGGGGGGGGGGCGTTGTGTAGCAATCAATGAACAGTTATTTAGTAAAATCTTGACTGACGGAACATTGAAAGTCATAAAATTATTGCATATATTTGAATGAATTATATAATGCTAGCTGAACCCAGTACTCTTTTTTAAAACTATCTACGAATCTTCTTTAAGTTTTCGAAAATTAAAAATACTTCATCCTAGTTGAAGAAAATCAGTTACCCAAAACATCACTTTTTATTAGCCCTTGGTAATCTGGAATAATACATTTTATTATTATTTGCTATTTTAATTTACACGCTTTGCTGGCTGGTTCCTTTACCTCCGTTAGTACTTCATCTCTTCAAGCTCACTGGAATTCACTCTCAGTCCTTTTTTGGGACTTCGTCCCAGAGAGGGTTCGAGCATGGGTATCTCCCAGTCATCGACAACAACGTGATGTTATTCGTAATCCAGTGCTTTGTCCATTTATTTGTGTCCCGTACAGTCTCATGAACAAAAGATAAAATATCACTCCTAGGAATTTTTGACGTCAGAATGCGAGGGAAAACAAACGATATTGTTATAGAGTTTGATAAGCGGGAGACAAAACACGAATATTGCGTGTCGTAAGAGGTGATGATTTTAGGAATCGCGGTACAAGAAGGGAATATGTGTTTAAAATCGTCCCGTGGGCGATCTCTACGTTTAATTATCGTATAATTATCCACTTAAATATATGAACTTAGACTGAGTCTGGAAAAACAAAGTCTTCTTTCTTCGAGAATCCATTGCTTCGATGCAAAGGAAGTCGTTCCTGGGATTCAAGTATCGAAAAGCCGTGAGCTTATTGGAGTGTGAACGCAAATTGCTACTTGGGATCTTCACGCGCCAAAGACCCCCACAGAATTATCTCTCCATCCCCCCTATTTGCAAATGGTGATTCTACTGTAATTGTAGGAGCATGCAGCTCAATTCACACCTTCATGGGATTAGTGTTTAATGCTCACACTTCACCAAAAATCCACTCGACGGTGTAACTTTAAGGTTGTAAAGTGTGAATTTCTATTCGTGAGTGAGGGGTAAAATTCAAAAAAAAATTTTTGAAAATTTCGACGAAACCGAACCTGACGATAATTAAAGTTAACGGAAACCGTAGTCTTACCGTACAATACACCATTTCATTGTTTCTCAGTTAATCTGAAGATAATTATAAACTTAATTAAACCAGTTAATATCAGTTTGACTTGTCTATTTCTATTCATAGAATTTCGTAAAGCTTGATGAAATTGCGTGAAATGGTATTGATTTTCAAACCGAACAAAAATTAACGCATTTGTCTTTTGTTCATAATTATTTTCACACGACCTGTAAAGAAGTGAAAATGTGAAATGTACGGTAATACCCCGGTTCTTTTTACCTTCCATTATCGTCGTGTCCGGTTTTCGTCAATTTTTTCTTTTTCTTTTTCATGAGAAAAATTACCTCTGTTTTTGTTGGTTGGCTCCCATTTCGTTGACGTGCACATGTCACGAAATTTCAAGCTCCTAATTTTGTGGAGGAACCTCTCGTTCTCCTGCTCGATGTGACGTGGTTTCTCATTGTGAAGCGTCTTGCCAAACAGTTCTGTTGCTGAACCCAGATGGATAAAATCTAAACTCATTTCAGTTGTCAGCTCTTGATATTTGTTTCACGTCTTCCAACGCTGCGGAAGCAACATACAAACTATAGAATAACGAATTTCATTGAAAATAGATAAAAAATCAAGTACTTTTTGACGATTTGCGCAATGTATATGAATACTTAAAGTATATTAATTTTAATTTTGTTTTTAGCTAAAAAGAGAGAAAAAGAATATTTTAAAAATACTTTCCTAGAGGAATATTGTCAAGTTTGGTTGTGGTGATGGCAACGCATAAAATGAAAAATCACTTAAGTACTGAAATATACGACATAGGGAAAATAAATTGTGTAGGTTGGCAGTTCTCCCAAATTTGGTAACTTCTTGAATTTTGTCATTTACTCTTTACATTAGTCTTTTACATTCATTTTCTATTAATTTTTTATCGTCTTTATGTTTAAACACTTGTGTATAAAAAGTTTTTTTGTTATTTGTTTTGGAATGTCCCGAACGAATTAATTGGAATTATTGTATTTCCGTGTTTTCTATGAAATGAAATGTACCTCGATGCGAATCAGTCGTTTGTTACGCATTATGAACTCCATTGTTGACGTATATCGCAGCAGAGAATAAACAAAACGTTCTTCATCCGCTCGTTGCACGAAACACATCCGACTGTCACGTTTTTCTGAGCTTCATCACGCCCCAACTTCAGTCGGAAGTAAATCTCTCCTCGTGTCATGTTTCTCTCTCTTCGCGAGAGAAGAGCGGGGACGGCGTGGTCCCTTCGGCCGTCACGATGGAAACGGAAGAATTCGAAGAACATCGCGGCTGTATTTGGGGCCTTTGCGAGCCGTAGAAAGAAATATCAAAGCTATGAGAGCTGTCTGCGCCTTTTCCGACGCCGGATTACAGTCGACAGCTCGGATAGAAGATTTAGGCTGAGGATGCACTGGCTGTGGTGGCGGTGACGTCAGCAGAGGTGGCGGTGGAAAAATGTGATGGTTGAAGATGAGGTGGTTGTGGAATATTGTCTTGCACCCTATAAGATTTTCTACTAGCGTCTGCTACACTATTCATATTCTTAATGTCTTAAGCAGACATACATCAGATTCAAAACACTCTTGTTATAAATTCACACTACTTATAACAACAGTTTAAAACATTACAAACACGACATTTCGACCCGGATTTGGCCATCATCAGATGTAAAACAAATTTTTATTTCACATCTGAGAATGACCCAAATCCGAGTCGAAATATGTTTTTAATTTTTAAAACTGTTGTTATTAGTGGTGTGAATTAAAATTCGCATAAATCTTCAACTAACTTCCAAAAACTGGGTTTAACATATTGGGTGAAAATTGCATGATTGAGTTCTTATTAATGATGAATTAAATGAGATTCGATTTGCAATAATTTTCGCAGTAGAAACGAATTGTGTTGGAGGAGTTCGTTAAGTTCTTGTGGTCATTGTGTCATACAGAAATAGTTATTCAGATAATCTAATGATGTTTGCTTTATACCGTGTTTTTTATGAATTTCGAAGAAAGGTTGTTGAATGTGGGGGGTAGAGATGAATGACAGTTTCAGATATCAGACTGACATTGGCCAAATCATACTATCCCATGTGAGGGGAGAAATAAATTTATTTCCTCTTAATGTATAAAAATGTTTTCAGATATATAAAAAATATTTTTTGGAAATGTAAATTTACGTATCATTTCATCGTGTATAATCGGTTTTGTGTTTTTCGGAATCAATTGAACGTATTCTAATGAACGTTAAATGTGACTTGTTTAGTTTAACTAGTGCTGCATAATTGATTCGCTTGTATAAATCATCTCGTGTACAAACATGCAGAAATAGAAAACGGAGTTATAAGAAAGCGTTGTCGTGTTAAAAGGCAACGTTTTTAAACAACCATTAACTAGATGGCAAACGAGCTTAGTCTAGCGCTCTTTCATTATTTCGCGTGCATTCGTAATGTATTCTGTCCATGAATCTGAAAGGATAGCCAAGTTAATTCCAAACGAAGGTGTGAAAGTTTCTTGCGTGCCATTAATCAGCCCCGCGTGTTTCTCTGAGTACGAGTAAAACAACAATGAATTTTAATGAGATTAACTCTCAAAACAGGATATACCATCAGAGTTAACAACACTTAATGAAGGCATTGACAGGTTTTTTAGAAGGCTACCAAACATGTTGAAGTACTTACTTAATCGAATTTTACAGCGTAAAAAATATATTTTTTAGTTTGAAAAAGGTCGTTTAAGTTACAAATGAATGATGTAATTATGACGTAAACGACACTAACATGTTGAAGGCCAATTTGATTCTTTTTGAGTTAGAATGCAAATGTGTGATATTTCATTGACTCGGCACCAGGAGGGGAAGATGTGGCCATCATGACTCCGTGGCCTACGACGGTATGAAATTTCGGAAACAAGGTTAACATTTAAAAAAAATAGTCTACTTCATTAATTAAAACCTATTTTTCTTCTAAGTAACGCCTCGACTCTTAAACCATAGCGATGGAAACTCTGCTACATATTTATACCCGACTCCGCAGTAGAAGTCAAATGAAACCTTATTGTGTGCATTGCACGTCATCTGAGACAAACCAACTACTTACAGATTATTCAAAAACAAATAACTGTTGACTTCAACACGATTATAATAGTCTATAGCAAAACGATAATTAAATTAATTTCGTTCTCACAACACGAAGTAAAACTTCTGTTCTGAGGTCCTGGAGGCACGGTGCGTCATCAGCAATTTGGTGGTACGAGCGACTTCCGTTCGAGCTAGTGCATTGCATACCACGTGCGCGTGTGCCGTGACTCAAGTCATACACATTTAAGTATATTTTCTGTAGTGTGGGCGTTAATTACCAGACCTATCTTTCTATCTTCTCGGAACAATTCAGATCGTTTCACTCCATTTCAATGATAAAAATGCAAACGAGAGCTATCTTTCGTGACGGTAATTAATAGAGGAGCGTGCTGCGTCCGTGTCGTGGCAACGCGACGTGTCGAGACGTACCTCCCCAGAGAGGAATCGCGGTGGGCGTCGCGTGAGGCAGGTGATGACAGCTGTCGGGATCCACTAGCCATCCGCCCCGGCGCGGCGCGGCGGAGTCGAGGGACGGCAAGTGTCTCACGCGACGACGGCGCTCCTCGGGGATGCTCAGTCATCCCCTCGTTTAGGGCGCGATTTAAGAGGCGTGGGAAGAGACCCACCTCGCGTTTTTGTACGAAGAGAATTCGAGTGAGAGTGACTTAATTAAAAAAGGGACTTCTTCCACGTCTTTATTTCTTCAGTTTCAGATAGAATGGGAACAGGAACGTAGACAGGTTTTTGCTAAAGGGTGGGAAGGGGGAGGGGTACGAAGGTTCAGGTTTGAACGAAACAATTCCTTACAAAGAATCGTATTTTATTTTTGTTCAAAATGCAAATATTAACAAACATTGAAACACAGATTCAATCGATAATGATTTATATAAATTTATCCCTGGGATATGTTTTATTTTTTAAGGGAACAGGGGAGGGCCATACTCCTTGGACGTTAATGGGAGATTGATTTGGTATGGCGTGGATTCCAAATTTTTGAGACATAGAATTTCACTGATTGCATTTCAACAATTTTGTTTTCATTTGGTTCCATTAAAGTTTAAGGAAATTATTTTATTTCCGGTTAGTTTATTATTCATAGTTATGGACAAACCTATTTTTTGTAATAAAGGTAGAAAAGGAATGGATGTAAAATATAAGGATAACGATAATTTTAAATCATAACAATTGGATTAGAAGAATGAAATTGTAAATAAACTAGGGAGGTAAATATTATGAAGAAATATTTTTTTGAACTGTAACAATAGAACGTTGCAGCATTTCAAATGTAAACTATCATTACAGGAAAACTTATTTTTCAATATTTAGCAAATAATCCTCCTAACACACTGAAGAAGTTGCAGTTTATTATTTTAGATTTTTTTCTTCGTGTTTAACTAGAGGGTTTTAGCTTAATTTCTATATTTGAGAGTTACGGAAGCGCAGCTACTTGTTTACTTCATGTAACTGTTCTATTGAATATAGACACTGTGTGCACATTCGTGTGTGACATATAGAATGTATTTGAAAATATTAGTAAATTCTGAGGGAGGAGACTTCGGAAACGTTGGTTGGCTGAACATTGTTTTGTTTAACCCCTCATTTAACCTCATATTCCCCTTAACTCTACAAAATGTGGCTTTAAGCATTTATGGATTGAGAATATTTGTCATGAAATATAGTTCCTCTTTACAATTTTCATGAATTTGCGATTCAGTTTACAAAAACACAGAAATCTCTTAAATTGCTGTGAACCTCACCGCCAGATAACAGATTAATTATGTTATGTTGAATGAAAATGAGAGACGGGACCGAGATTCGAACTGATTTTTATGAGTTTTGAACTTAAACATATCACTTCTTCGAAATAATATATTTCACACTAAGGGTTAAGTCTTTCTTCAATTTTACTATATAATTGCTGAACCTTCCTTTTACATTTTTCTCCATTTTTTGAAGTTTAACCAACTACAGCAGCTACAAAGAACTCTTATAATAATAATAATAATAATTACTATTATTTAATGTAGCCTTTAACGTAACGAAATCTTCATTTCTTCCTTGCCTTCTTTAACACTTACTTTCCAACAACATATTTTTGGGCTCTAATGACCTTTGATGTTGACGAGCCCTAAAGCCCCACGAAAAAAACAAAAAAAAAACATATTTTGAAAATTCGTTCAAACTGCTCCATGATCTCATTTAATTGAGCTTCGTTTTCAGACGAGGAAAAACAATCTTTTTTTTTTCTTCTCGCATTTCCTTATACTTCCCTTAAATTTCCCTCTACTCTATATTTATCCGGAAAAGTCTTAAAATTTTCAAAATACTCCCGCAACTACACCATGATGTCCTTTACCGTATTTTCTTCTCCATCGCGCTTTCTGAATGCTATCCCTTATCAACACCTCAAAACCTTTCCACAACTTCACCGCGACCTCCATAATTCACTTCTCTCTTTCTCTTCGGAATCTTTCCTCAACTTCTCTTTCTTCCTCCATCGCCTCTCTTCCTTCAGATTCGCCCGCGAGCCTCTCGCTGTTTTATGCCCCACGCAACAAAGGAGCTTTTAATTTCAGCGCTCAGTTAAAGACCTCTTTGTATGCGCGAATCGAAAGGCCGAGGCGATTCTGCTCGTCTTCGGAAGCCAGTGAAGGGCTCAGGGATGGCCCTTCCCTTCCCCCTCCCCCCCCCCCCCTCTTATCCCTTTTACATACCATCCAACCCCGTCCCAATCCTCCTTTACGCAATTTAGAATAGAAGCATATCGCCAAAGTGTTTTTCGAAATATGCGTGATCGCAATTAGTCTCCGTGCTATCCACGCTGGTGGCGTATTACGAAAAGCGAAATGCACTCTCGAATACTGAATAAGGCGTTTCTCTAGATGGAATTGAAATATCATGCTCTCGTTTCGAAACTCTTTGTCTCGTAATTTAACATTCAATTCGTCGACATGAGCACGTGAATAGAGCTATGCTTCACTTTCCCTCTAACAATAAACTTATTTTTGTTACACAAAGTATTTCATTAATTAACCGCATTGTAATTCAATTTGGTCTGCTTAAAAATAATTCGGGGTAAAACAGGATTTTATTGAGTTGCGGCATTTTCTAATTATTTCTCATAATCCGAGTAACAGCTAGCATGTAAGTGTTATGATTACAATTAGTCCTGTCACATGAATGCCATGTGTGTTGTCCAATAAACTTGTTTGTACCAGTTTCATTTCCACATTGATTTTTGCTGACGTCTTATAACATAAACTAATCATTTACTTGGGAATTATTGGAAAAATTTGCTAGTATGACATTCCAGAAATTGTGTTTGTTTTGTAAAAAAAAATTAATAATTTAATGACACACTTTTTATTCGCATTTGTGGTAGTCACAAGTTTCTTTCCTCTTCAATTTTGTATAATATATTGTATTTCATTAATTTCAATGTACGAAATGCAAAATAATTTTGCTAGATTTGCATCCAACCCAAGAAGGAAAATGCACCATGAGGAACAGATCTAGTGCAAAACCTAGTTTTGTAATAGGAAATAATGTGTTTACGAATGCCTGGATGTTCCATGCAATGCACGATATTGGATTAGAACACGTTCCGAAATGGTTGCAACGACAATGGGAGACCCCGCGGCCGACCGACGAGTTATATTTATTTGGCGTTGATGTTTAATCAGAAAATATTTGGCGCGTAATAACACGCTCCATTGGCCGTAGGCGAAGCATTGAGAGGGGGTTGAATTAGTTTTAGCACAAGTGACTGCAGTATCATGCTAATAGAGGAGACTAGATATACCTTGTGAGTCGGTAAGAACGAACGACTCAAATATCTCTTGAACCAAAGAATATACCACAGAGAAGTTTTAATCAAGTCGTGACTAGGGTTAATTTGACGTATTCAAATGATTGGTAGTTTTTTTATCTGCAGAGGTATTGACAGATTTAATGATCGTTTAAAGTTACATTTATTCACGGCTATTTCGTAGCCCTTGAAAAGACGAAAACAGAGATATAACAATAATTGTATTTGAATGCCCAACAAAAGAGTATCAGCACCATCCTGTTTAATCTATCTGCTCTTTCGTGAATCCTGGGGTATTATGGGGTTTTCTACGAATTTAACTCACTGTTTCGAACCGGCTGTTCCTCTACCAGCCAGCTACACTAATGAAAACACAATGGTCGCTACTAGGTACTATCCTACGGAACTTTGTTTATATTTCAAGTTTAAATGTAAACTTATTTCAAATTTTCAGTCTACTCAAAAGTTTTGAGAAAACTATTCTAAACACCACCTAATTGGGACATATTAAAAAAACCATTGAGTTTTAATTGTTCTCTTAACATATTAATTTGTATGGAATGTGTTTTAATCCTAAAACAAGTCTTTAGATATTTAAAAACTGATTGAGCATCCGTAGCTGATTCTGATATCGTTTATTTTCGATATGATCGAATTGTTTTCCACCAAACACGTAACACCATATCTTATTTAGAAATGAATGGTACATTTTTGTGAAAAGTAACGTTATCTCTAGTAATATTCCACTAATCGCCAAAATGAGTCTTTATTACAAAGTTGTTGGTTTTTTTGAACTTCCGAATCCTACATTTTAACGACGTACTACAACTTTCATAATATATTTTAAAGTAGAAATAAATCCGAATTGTCGTAAGTTCCCAGATGATATTGACTATTGATGGAGAATGTATAACCTCTACAGATTTTACGATAAAGAGAGCCCACTATATTCGGTAGACTCGTGTTAATATGATCACGAAATCATCACAAGGGCCAACTAATCAGAATTTATTTGTCACTTTAGAAAACGAGTGCTCTTTCTACAGACCCTAATGGATCCTTGGAGTTCGGGATAAGAAGAGATCCGTCATTTCTTCGGCACAAGAAGATGGTGAAATGATCACGAAAGAGTTCTGGTCGTTTTAATATTGGCGATATCATACTCGTTTTACGGCTGACTGAGTGTGCCTGAGAGTCAGTCTGAAATGAAGATACTGTGATTGAACTGGTCCTCCTATCTATATAAAGAATTGTACATATTTGAATTCTTTTCTTTATTCCTACTGTAGATCACTGTAACCTTGTCCAGGGAATTCCTTTCCTCCTAGTAGGAAAAGCGATGAAGTGAAACAGGGGAAGGGATATGCGTTTGATAGTGATGGAATGAGGCAAAGAGAACGCGGCTCAAACAACAGCGTGGCACTGCGTCCCTTCATTCCTATGCAATAACTCGTGGATTAATGCAGAGCGCGCTGCCAATCGAATGCTCCTAGCGGCAGGCGGGCGAAGCTCTGTGTTGTGCGAATCGATTGGAGCCAAGTGTTGTTTGAGCTTCAGAATCAGTCTGAAGTGAAATGAAGATAGAGTTGTGCGAACAAAAGTATGTTGTTATAATATTCTTTGAATGTTTAAACGCTTTCCACGAATTTTGAAGCAGAGAAATATTGTGACAACATTATGAAATTTTTTTTTTTCAGTACCAATAAGAAAACGAAACCAGTCTTATCACACAACTACTTCACAACAAGTCGAACGAAGAATGTTTTTATATAACTTAATTGTCTTATCGGACATCTTAGTATGTGTTCTAAAGATTTATTTCGTGATTATGTGTTATATATATATATATATATATATATATATATATATATATATATATATATATATATATATNCAGGTATATGGTGAGTGATAGTACGAACATATGGTAAGTGATCTTCGGAAAGGAAGAAAGAAAGGAAAAGAAGGTTGATGAACCTTAATATTTGAGGACAAAATACAAATTACATTGGTCGATTCCACGTCATGAGCTTGAGCGCATTTGAACGCATCTTCACCAGAGTTACTCATGTAGGAATGTAGGACATACGGTGTTTCATTCCATTGCAAAGCATTGTGACTGAATCTGATACGCAACGCTCAACATCAGAGAACGCAAGGCGTGGATGGAGTACCACAAGGGCCGTTGCTTAAATCGCCGCTTCTCGAGTCTGATTGTGGGAGCAAGGCGAGATAATCCGAAATGGACAAACAAGAGAAATTTTGGAGAGAAACATGATGTAAAATGAAGGAGATAGAGGAGTTGGTGATAGGCATTTCCAAGAATGGGTCGAACAGAAAGATATGAGAAAGAGAAATCAGATACGGAATAGAAAGAGTTCATATACAGTACAAAAGATTAATAACAAAGAATGAAAATCCGTTATGAGAATTGTTGTAGATTCAAGAGGAATAACGCAATATTTAAATACAAAGTTTGATATATACGTAAAAACTAAAACAGCTCAAGACTTCACAATTTTTAACTATACAATACCAGTACTCTAAAATCAATGTTCACTTCCAGAAAATTAAAAAAAGAGCCTAATATCCAAGAAATGAAAATATTGATAAAAGTATATTTATCTGTTCTTAAAACGACTTTTTGGAACTAAAAAAGTAATTTAAGTAATTTAAACCCCTTTTCAAATATTTAACGGATTTCAAAAATGCAATTTGTTTCTGAGTGAGTCTTTACAATACCAAAGTAAGTTAAAATATTTCGAATAGATAATTATAGGTAACAAGAAAAAATATTTACCATTCTGTAATGTAATTTTTGTATCTGAAATAATTGAAAGAAATATGACAAGAGCGTGATAAATTACACTAGCATAAGAACCATAGACTGTATTTTATCCTTTTAGTAGTCTTGTTAGCCATATCAAAACCCATTAGTAAAACCATAATGTATGATAACATGATCATTAGAGTACTGTTAGCAAAATGCAAAGGATTTTCTTTACACATCAAAGCTAATCAATCAGCACAACACCCTAGTAATCCTCATTCAGATATCCATGGGACTATCAATCACCCACGTCATCACTCCATCTTCCCCGGAGAGTGATCTGTTTATGATGGAAATGTCAATGAAGAGATAAGTTTAATATTATTTACATGAATAACTGGAGAAAATTCTTTGTATGTTGCTAACTTCTATCCTCTAATTTTATTGTAACCGCAAAATAATATCGTAATGGGTTTTTTCAACGTTACACTACTCATAAAGTTCTTAGACAAAAATTTCAAAACACTTTGCCTGGATGAATTCTTGAATTTTACATTCATACTTATTAAGAAACTCCATTTAACAATTTTTTTATTGTATTAATAAATCAATTAAATCGTTAATTGTAATTCATTTTTATATTGGAAAATTTTACTGCGATGTATATGTTAGGCAATGTATCTTTGTTACTGCGATGTACCTTATTATAAAATATGGAAATTATGATTCACATTAGTGGATTCATTACAAGAGTGTGTACAATGTATAGAGATCATTGGATATACGCAGCAGAATTTTTGCATGAGAAACTGTGATACTCTATTGACTACCTTTACTTTAGATGATACACAAGTCAGTAGTATCCATAAAATGTGTTTCGGGTAGCTTTGTGGAGTCCAGAACGATTTATTTGGACTTACATTGATTGTTGTGAAAATCTCCACATCAGTTTCGTATTTTACCGATTATTTTCGAACAGATTATCGACGTATCACAGTACTTAATTTACCCATTTCGTATCTCAGATTTCTTTCTTCAATGCCCTCGGATTTCGTGACGTTCTATCACCACTTTCCTTTTGAGCTGGAAACGCCCGTCTCATTTGAAATGCCACTCACGTTCTACAGCATCAGGGATTGAGTAAGCTGTGCTTTCCACTCCATCTCTTTCTTTCCGCCGCTGGAGTACGCTGCGTGTACGCTGGTGACCTCGACGACCCACGTGTCGTAATTAAACCTCCATCCTTTCACCGTCCTCCAGTCTGGCGGAGACGATTCACGTGCGAGCGTAGTGTGGGCTGCTCGCCAGATTAGCGGCCAACAGATCGATGACCCACGGGCTACTACGAACTGACACGCACGTCTTGCCTTACTCAATACAGATCAATGAGTGACGTCATCTACTATCCCAGCGTTTCCCAACGTTTTTTTTATATCTCGTGTACTCCTTATTACCGACTTGGCTGGAGGCTCTCCTGAAATGCTCCAGGTTCGTAGATAGGGTTTTCTTATATTGATATTATATATTATACATTAATATGCAAATGTTCCAGAAAACTTGCGATTCTATTCTGGGTAACCTCACGGAGCAAATCACGCAAATGAGGTATCATACTTCAGAGATGTGTTGATGATTTCCTATATCTCTCACCTTTTTCTTATTTAAAAATTACATGAAAGAAAGAAGCTACTTGACTCATTTATTTTGAAAGGATGTTACGATTCACGCGTAAAATTATTTTCAAGTCTAAGAAATACACACAAAGAAAAAAGTTTTATTTCAGCGTTCTCGACTTGTGAGAAGTGACCCCAAGGTCGAGGGAGGGTTGCGAGGGGCTAGGGAACTTACCGAGGAGTGCAAAAAGATTTGTATCAGTACCAACATTCACAAAGATTTTCTTTCTTTCTTGTCTTATAACTGATTCTAAATTTTATTTCTTAAATATTTCGCTATTTTTCGGTTGTTATGACGTCTATAGTGTAACTTTAGCAAGTAAACATTAAAATACATTCGAAGCTTCTTAATTATTACAATTATTTATTTTGAAGACAATCAAGAATTTGTTGAATGATATTTTGCTATTGGTATTTATGAAAGAAAATAAAAAGAACGAGAAATGTACAGAAATGTTCGATGTAGATGTGAATTTAGTGAATACCGCATTTAAAAGCAATTACAAAAAAAAAACAATGCGAGCTAGCCAATGATTGAACATTTCTATCGCGGTACTCCGATTATTCACTTTTTATATGGCAAGTATCCACGCCAATTGTTTGATTCATAAAATTCTGCTTTTAGTATACATTTGTTCATAAATTCTAAATAAATGTGTTCTTTGTTTATTGATTTAATTCAGTGCAGCAATATTCATGCGTGGTGATTTACATGAAATGTGTGTTTACACACGAGGATAAGTGTAAACAAAAGTATGTACACACCACGCGTGCATTTTTGATTCGCGGTCCTCTAATTGAAAAATACATGGAAGAGTCATTGTATTGAGGGAATTGCAACAGGGCTGTTCCTGTTCTCAGTGGCTCGTACAGCTTATTAGTCACGTACACGGGAAATCGCGAAGTCCGTATTCTGGTGAATGGATAACATTTTGACATAACTATCGGATATGCAAGATTTGTGTCGTTACCTGTATTCAGTGAACCTTGAGCTCTTTTTTATGTTTTCATATATGCATGAATAATCCAGGATACATCCTTTTTTCTGCTATTTGAAGTTGATCATGTCCACAGTTTACAGAAATTAACTGGTGCAGTCATATGTTCATAGTAAAATCTGACCAAAATAGTTTTTTTCTTCGTTTCTCGACCTCTTGAAGCTGATTTAGCGGAATAATCAGTGTAACCATGTTACTTATATCTTTGTTTCATAGGATAAGACTTCGTATTGTTAGTCAAGGAACCATATATTTTCGGAATGCTTTACTATTTAACGGATATAAAGTACACATGTACTACGTATATTTTTGGATTTCTTTCTTTCGAGAACGGCTCTAACCATTCTGACTTTACCGGTTAGTAAAAGCAATAGAATTTTCAATAATATTGTTTTGAACAAAATTCTGAATTTTTTTCTTATATGAATACATATAACAAATAGATGACATATAGATGGAGAACTTATAACACAAAGTAAATAAAATAAATCCCCTTCCGCAATTTTTCCAAATTTAGTACAAAACATTTTGTTTACTTTGTGAATAATTGTTTACCATACGTGTAATTAACCACACTTGAAATGCACCAAGTGTAATGTAAATACGACCCTCCCAATGTTCATCTTGTAATTAAAATGGTTAGACGGAAGAGCAGAACTTAAGGTCTGAGTCTCGCCAAAATAAAGGCATTTTATTATTATTATTATTATTATTATTATTATCATCATCATCATCATCTCCAACAAGTAACAAAAATTTCGTCTTTGAAACATGGTTACCAATAAAAATTCATAAAAAAAGGTTGGACAACATAATGTGAGAATTATGAAATAAAGATATAGTGCGCCATGTCGTTCGTAGATGACTTTCGCGCAAGCACATTTGACTTTAACCCCTGTTCATTTCGTGTAGGACATACTAGACGCGTAGAAAGAAATTGTGGGTTGACATATTTTACTCCTGAACCTTTCAAAGATGATACTTTTTTCTCCAAAGAATAGCTCGTTAAATATAAAACATGTTATTTTATTACTTTTGTTCCTACATACGCTAAAAAGTAAATAATAATAATAAATTCTGCCCTATTATTATTGAAACCATAGGAACAGTGAGTCAATATGTAGAACACAACCTTCAGAAGATTCCTGGAAAGAACTTTCTATCAATGGTCCAAAGAAAAGCCATTCTGGGGACGACTCATGCAATTCGGAAGGTGTGCACCCGTTAATGTTTCAAGGAGACGTAGCCTAAGGGAAGTTGAACTTCATTGGACGCGTACTAAAATACCTACCAACTATGCTGAGAAGAAAGTCAAAATAATAATAATAATAATAATAATAGTCCTCGTCGTGGCCGTCACGGTGTCAGCGTGATTGCTCGTCACCAAGTCATCCCGGGTTCGATACCCGGGCGGGGCAAGATAAAAATTGTACCTCTTTGTATCCACGTTTAATTAGCTGGGATTTACAAAGAGTCTGACCTCTGCGACTAACAACCGCAGTTGTAATGATCGGATACAAAGTGGTCTGGATCATATCTAGACGCTGCTCCGATGTCGGTTATTAAGACGAGTCTAGTGAGTAAACTCAAATCAATAACTGAGCCTTACTGGTACTCGTCTTTCGTGGTCGTCGTTGGCCGAAACGAAAATACATACAATAATAATAATAATAATAATACTAATAAATAGCTATTCTGGGGACGGCTCATATTATCCGGAAAGTGTGCACCTAAAAATTTCTCAAGAAGACGCAGTCTAAGGGAAATGGAACTTCCTTGGACGCGTTCCGAAATACTTACCAGCTATGCTGAAAAAAAACTAATGATAATAATAATAATAATAATAATAATAATAATAATAATAATAATAATTAATAAACTTTCTTGTCAAAAATCAGTTGCAAAGTGCGAATGACCACGTTAAATAAGTTAAGTTATTCTTGTACTATTAAGCAAATATGGGACCATCCCATTAACTCCGATTAAGGGCCCGAAGGCAGTGGGAGATTTAATATTTATAGGATAAGTTATTTAACAAACTCTTACTGTAATCCATTTATTATTTCCAAAATAGATCTTTATATCAAATGCAGTAAAACTTGAGATTTATAATAATAAAAGAATTAATGATATTTCCGGCTTTGTATGAATCCGCCTCTACCCGAAGGAAAACCGGAGAGAAACCCGGGTCAGGATGGGATAACAGAGATAATGTACACAAGCGTACCAAGGTTGAGTATAGGTAGACGTAACTATTATGAATTTAAAAGGTACAAAAACAGCATGCATTTTTAAAAAAATGTAATTTTAGTTACGAGTACTGTATAAAGGGGGTGATAAAGTATAAGATGAATTAAAGTCACATTACTTAATCGGGAATCATATGTAAAACAATATACATGTGTAGCTGAAACTCATTAACGTCTTTTACTAAAATATGTAAAGTATGTAACATTGAAAAATCAATGGCGCAATAGACGAGATTAAATTTATTAATATATTTTACATTTAGGGGACAGGAGTCATACAAAATAATTCTTTAATTCTATGAACTTCCTTTGCGAAGAGTGGTTGACACGCCAGGACGATCAATTTTTACCTTATTAGAGTGTTGTGTTTGTGAATTAGACAATTTCTTCTGAAACATCAGTTGGATTTTGATGATACTTTCTTAACAAACACGACCACATTCCAGGCATTTTATGGGATGATATGCAAATAAATAAAAAGGTTCCTCTCTTTGTTTGGAATAGAAATAAACTGTCAATAAAACCAAAAAGTATGAAACCAACCTTAGTTGGGTAGTTTAAGAATATTGGTGGGAGAAATGGAGCATATTTTGAACAATCATTTTCGAAGTGAAATTTATTCGACAGCACCCGAACCCCGAATGGACAGACCAATCATGGAATTGAAAATGCAGCCTTTAGAAAGTGTTACTTGAACAAGTACGTGGTTAATGAAGTAGTCGTTGCAGACAGAGCGCCCTTTCGAAAGGTCTCTCAATGCAGCCCTATAAGAAGCCTTGCGCAACACAGGCAATTTAATGACCAACAAGGGAATGTCAGTGAAGTGCCTTTTAAATCGAGTTACGTAGCGAAGGGAAGCCCGTCTCGTCCTTTGGGGAGTTAGGACTCGCAATGCAGAGGCCGGAAATGAAATTGTTAGCGTCATTAGAGACACTGCATTCACTCGGAAGTTCTCCAATTATGACTTCGTAGATGTGATGTAAGTTTTCTTTCGTGTAGTCACGAAAAGATCTCTTAACTCGAATTTTACAAAATTCTGTGGATTCAAATAAAGTGATGGGGAAACACCACATAATGTAATGTATCTTGTGGTTTTACTTTCTTCCAATTATATTACTTAAGGTTGTCAAAAAGAAAACAGCTCTGTGAAGTCATTTAATTATTTAGAAAATTATATTGGATGACAAGTGCAGATGATTTATCATAAATAATTTAATAGCCAAACCTTGTCTCTTCACCACTGAGTGTTAGAAAAGATAAGAATGTTCGTGTCTTGTTGGATGACGTCAAAATAGGAGAAGTAGAATTCATTGCCTCAACAAACGATTCATTTTTGCCTACACTGTTACGCTGTGAGACATGATAAACAGCAGAATCACTGAAGATTATATTAATGCTATCGAAATTAGTTTTCGTTATAATGGACAGTTCGGTTTAGAGAGTGTATCTTATTTCTAATCATCAGAAATTTTCTTGAAAGTACCTCTGGGAATAGTTGTGCTGTTAATGTCTCAAAAGTAATATTATAAAGTTATTAAAAATATATAATAAAATTTATTTAGGAAAAATGTCGTTTAAGTTGATAATTTTATAATATTTCTCGGAATATTTATGTTAATTACTGCTTCATAGATATACACATTTATCATGTTATACGTTATTGTTCTTGACAATTTTCTTTCTTTATTTCAGCGTTCAAAATTGGGCTCTCAAGTTCGGCGTTGGCTTGTGGGAATTCAGTCGCACCTTCACGAAAGTAGAAGTGCTACGAGAGGTATGTATCCATAAATATGTAACCGACACAATATTTTGTTTATAATAATTAGAAAATATGACAAATGTATTATTATATATATTGTTCTTTGATACAACGATATTTCAATACAATATTCGTTGAAGTTGTTTGATCTCACAACTTACGTTACCGATTACAGAAAAACCTTCTTACAGTATTTATTGCAAGTAGCTCTGGTTTCATAATGTAGTGTCTCCTAATAACGTTTAAATCATCAATAATTTTTAATTTCAATTTTCTAGTGTTTGATGCCACTTCACTGATATTTAAATCTACCACTCTAAGAAGGGTTTTAAAATCATTATATTTCAACTTTGAATGCTATTTTGATATAATTAATCATTGACTTCTTCAATCACTGTGCTTTTGCCTGAATTTGTGACGAGTCGTCATCCTAAACATGAAATATCATGACTGGAAAAGAGTATTACAATCTCTTACACTTTTCTTCCTAGTATGTTTTAAGATCTAGATAAAGATATACGTCACTCTTCAATAAAATATTGGTGATTTGAATGATATGAAAACCAATGTAAGTACTTGTTTTAACGACTTCTATCATTCAGTTACTTAAAATACGACGAACTTGGAAAGAAACCAATCTTAATCTTTCATTACCATGAGCTGCACTATTGATTCGTTCTCACTCACTGATTGCGGTGCAGCCACCAAGCAATCAACTCCATTGTCGTAGTAAATGAGCAAATTCAATACAAATATCAACACGAGGACGGTCCCCAGTCTCCCCTTGATCCGCAAACCTGCCGCACTCCACACGGCGGGGATCCCAAGGGTCTGATCTCAAGACGAGCCGCAAGCGGACATTTGCGTGCATACGGATCGCGTGCCGATGCGACGTCCGTGGGGAGGGCGGTAGCTCAAAGCAAAGATAATGTGGTGATAATGGTGACGGAAGCAACGGGATTGGGTTCGGGACATGCATTCGAGTTCTTGGAACTATGATTCTGATGGGGTAGCACAGTTGGTCACAGATGATTGGAGTCAAGAAGGAACTAGGGCGAACGGAAGAGGTGTGGAGTCCGAAGCTAATTGGGAGCAGCAGTTATTTCCGTTTCATCCCGCTGTTTCCTTCCCGCTCATCTTCCAGTATCCGGCTCCCGATGTGGCGTGAGATGAGATGGAAGTGTATTGAACGCGTAACAATCGTTCATTCACTCCCTAAATCAATTATCTGCACAATCTGATGAGAACGAATTTCTATTTTTCATTAAATAGAAATATTTATTGCCAAAAAGGCCATTATAAACAGCATATGACCATGGGTGGAAGACAATAAACTAATGTAATGGAAGCAAGTCAGAAACCATAACATTAATTTCGATCAAGGGCTTAAAACAGTGACGGATTCAAAATTTCCATATCTAAAAACATTAAGATAATAATAACGTTCACATTTAAAATCATTTATTTCTTAGCGTACTTCTAGTATTCAATACGAAGACAATAATAATGGAAACTTATTAATATGATGTCTCCCATAGGTGGAAGATAAACGAATTTTAGGAGTGCATTTCGTGTAAATTCTTAGGTACACCGTTAAGAGAATATTCAATTTCCCTTTTTTAATACCGAATAAGTTAATTTAATGCGATTTCTGAACGTGTTGAGTCGTGATATAAACAACATATTGATTGTGACACCACTCTTGAGTTTTATTATAAATTATATTATTATATTCTTGATAAAGAATTTGAATTTATATTTTCCCCGAAAGTATGTTTCATTTTTTCGACAATTTTCAGAGATTACTAGCGGAAAACATGTGGTGTCTGCCCCGAACCCACTAAATCAATGATTTTTCACAGTGTGTGTATCCTTTTGAGACCCTTGATTTCCGGTACGCTAAGAAAGGAAACTACATTGCAGAACAGATGAACCCCACTTCCCTTTGAATAAGCAATGCCAGCGGACACGTTTTCTATGGAGCAACCCAAAAGCGAACGTGTCGCCGTCCAGACGACATCTTGCGATAGGCCGAGAGAGAGAGAGAGATCCAGCCCTGTGCATTGTGACGCGTGTGATACGCCGCCGTCCTAAGCCCTAGCGCTTTAGCCCTTGCCAAACCGTCAGATCTCAGCCCTTTCTACATTGTAGCGTTCTCTCGTTTAGTGAAACTCCACTTCGCTTTACATCGTGGCTCCAAAGGCCAGTCGATATCCTCGAGAGAAAACCCAACACGCCGTTGAATGTAAGGGAACAATGAAGAGTAGATTTCTCATTTGTTGGATCGCACGCGTGTAAAACAACAATTTCCATCGAGTAATTTTATAAGCTACATGTAACTAGCTAAAGTCGTGCGATTTAACCATACGGGAAATTAAATGAAACTGACGTTCTGTACGAAAATATTAACGTTTTCTCTTATTTAGCAAGGAAATTATATTTGCCGTGATAATACAGCAAGTACAACTCTCCCCAATCTTCTAGTTGTTGGAAAGTTTCACTGGGATTCATATTTAGCATTAAACAATATAAAAAAGAAATCAGAACAATTATGAATAATATATGGTAATGAACAAACGAGCAATAAGTTTCCACGAACATTCTTTATTTCTTACCAGACGCGTCAGTACACATTTGTTGGGACTCAAGAAGACAAATATCATCCTTCTCAAATAAATGTGTCAAAAGCTTCTTTTCTTGATGTAATTTTTAAATTATGTTAACTCGGAAATGAAAAGGTGAAAGATGGAACACGAAATCATCAAAACGGTTTCCCAACAAAATTTTAACCGCCAGCGCCGCTATCTTGAAAAACCGGTTAGATTTTGGACTGAGGGAATGAGGGAAGTGAAACGTGCGCTTTATTCTCATTATCTAAATGGTTAGGTCAGGTTCTTGTAAAGCATAGTTTTCATTTTTTTTCTTGTAGCCAGACAACAGCACAGTTAACTCATGATGCAAACTTGTTAAAATAATATCAGAGCTAAAGCTGAGGTATTCTCTCTGGCTTAAATCCGGTTCTCTTCTTGGGTCCAATTTCTTAAAAGTAATATATCATACATATATATTTCTTTAAACTTCTTAGAAAATTTCCCAGTCATAAGATATAACTCCTATATATTCTTTTTATTACGATTCGACAAATAAGCAAATCGTATTTCAGAGTGTATTTTCAAATGTGAACTGGAACTTCTGTAGAGTTTCCTGTTGGCGTCTTTCCGTCATTTACATCAAGTTCAGGAGAATTAAGACCAAAATAACTTCGCATAGGTTATGAGAATGAGCTTAACTACCTTATGGCAAAATTTAGATGCCGGAAAATTCTTTCTGTTCTCTTTTTTTTAAACTTTAGGTATTGAAATGAGAAACATATATATAGTATACAGGGACACGTATATTAAATGAGCATAGTGAGTAACAATTCAGAAATGAATTTTCAATATATTTTTCATTCTCCTCATTTCCGTACTATGTCATCGAACTTTTATTAATTAAACTATAGTAAACTATTCATTATTTTATATATGGCATACATTATTCCACTTCTAGTTAAACTTTGATAACTCACTTTAATCTGTATTTTCTATACCGGTAGATTATTAAGTTGACAGGATTACTTTTATGGACTGGGACTCAAAAATATTAAATATGACCAAGAATTTATCAAGAAAGTGAATTGAGGATTGTAGTATGTCGTAAAAGGGCAAAAACTGAGTTTTATTTGAGAAACAATGGTTTAGTATTTTAATTAATTAAATTTAGTTTACTTCACGTGTTTCTATCTAGATTCGTTGCTAGAGGGACTGAAACATTTCCGTTCGCTAGACGATCCTCAGAGGATTCAACTCGTCGAATATTGTTCTTCCCTCGTTTTATTTTTCAGAACTTCTCAGAAGGTTTCCTGGTCTCACATCATTTTCACCAAGTTCGGAAGAATAAAAGCACACTGTGAGATGAGAAACCAAGAAACACATCTGGGAGTTCAAAAGAGACGCGAAACGGTCTGTTATCGCTCCAGCAGAAGGGAATTTCTCAGAAGTTATTGCAGTCAGCAGAGGACCGGTATTCGTATAGTTTTCCTATAGAACCTTCTAGTTATTTCCCATTAATTTTGCGGAAAGATACTTTCGCTGTTATTACTGCAAGTCGAAAGTTTTGGTTTCTCTCGTTGATTAATTTCCTAGTGAAATAGAAGTTCACGATGATGAAGAAGAGAGTTTCATGACCTTCCACCGTGAGAAAACTTGTGCCGCCTTCAACTACCAAGTTTAATCCTCAACGAGACGTAAATGCATTCTCTTTATCACGGCAATTTTCGGTTTAATGGACGATGAAATTAGTTTACCTGGATGCTCGTTCTCAAAGGCGCCGTCAAAAGCTAACATTCAGCGGAGGTTATCAATAAGACGAGATAAGCGAGACAGATCGAGAGTCGAGGAAACTCGTGGCTACGAAACTCTACTCGATACCGCGTTTTAAACTGCATCATTATGTACTTCTTATCATTTGATTCCTTTCCTCCAAGTTTCACATTCTGCGCCACTCTTTTGTTCTTTGGGTTCCCGTCTAACTTTTCAAAATGTACCGAATCCTACATATCGTTCCAATTAATTCTTTAAATTTATCACAGCTTTCCTTTGAACGAATTAAGTGTGGTCCATCTTGTATTAAAGTTTCTCTATCTTTTAGTAAATTAAGTAAATATTCTTCCCTTTCCACGTTACATAAGTTACACTCCCATAACATAGCTAGGCGTTTCCACATACATGTACTGTCGTCAACATTCCCAATTTTCTTTAAATATGTCTCCAAATTTCCATGTCCGGTCATAATTTCCTTCATTTCATCTCCTGGGTCAAACCATTTTCCCGTCTTCATTCTATGTCGTACGTCACGTATGTAAGTATAAAAATTGCGTCCGTTCGTCGCTCTGTTCCACCAAAGAATTTGCAATGCACTCAAAAACCTTTTCGTCAGTTTACACCTTGTTCCTTTTCCTTCAGTTTGTGTTATTTCATCATCAATTTGTCACAGTTCCTCTTTCTTCCGTTACGTACTCCAGCCATAATTTTTGTATACTTATATCTCTAGGTTCTATCCCAAGGAGTACTTCTATTACGTTAGTCGGCGTTGTGACATAGCACCAGACTCGATTAGTTCGCTCGAGATTAACTTTAAAAGTGAAATTGAATGAAATTTAATTTTAACGCTGGAAGCGTCGGAACGAGAGGGAGATGTGAGCCACCTCACTTCTGAACTCTTCCTGTTTCAAAGACATTGCACTTAAAAACTAATAAGTTCTATATTAGGCGACGCGATGCCGAGGGAATTGTAAATCACGCGAGGCGCGCTCTCAGGAAATATTATTATAATACGCTATGAATACGGAATAAGTTGGTTTCACAAGAAACGACACGCCAGTGGGTTTTGCCTCCATCGTTGTGATGAAGTTAGAAAAAGGGCTTTGATTAAAAGTTCCGCGGTTCGGGACTGAAATGGTTTCTTCCCGCGATTCAGAATTGTTGTTTGACGTCTTTTCTTTCTCCGAAGTAAAAATAACTCTTGTTAGAAGTTTAAAGGAACAATCAATTCATCTCCAAAATGCACTAACATTTACTCCATTTTATTATTGTACTTGTTAACTTATTAACAACAACGCAGTGTATTAAATAAATAATATTGTTTTGAAAATAAAATAAATAAACCTTTATTGTCAAGAAAGCAGTTGCAAACTGCGTATGACCACGTGGAGGATAAGAAACCAAGTTACTCTCCGGAAACAAGCAAGGGATCATTCCATCGATTCCGATCAAGTGCCCAAGAGCAGTGACGAATTTAATATTTATAAAAGAAATTATTTAATAAATACGTACTGTTATCCGAAATGAATCGTGGATAGTGTGTGCAGAGAAAATTGGATATTTATAATAACAAAAGTATTAAATGACATTCCCGTCTATGGAAAATCCGCCGCCACCCGGAGGAAAACCGGAGAAAACCCGGGCCACGATGCGGCTACAGACATCATGTACCACCGCGCCAAGGTTGTGTACAGTTAGAAATGAACTATTTTAAATAAAAAGCATTACAAACAACACGCATGGGAAAAGGAATCTAATTAGCGTCTAGTGTACTATAATCATGGTGTGACAAGGTGTAAGATTTAAAATATAATTCCAGTGAACTCGTTTCCGCTTGAATCAGTTCGAATGTTACATATTCCAACTCTCTCATTTAAGGTGTTTAAGCGCTAAAAGTTAGTCAAATCACTGGGAATTATAATTGTTTTCTTAATAATTTATTNGCGAGATCGTATAATCGTATTCAATGTATTATAATTCTTTTTTTTCTTTTTTATCACTACGCTTTGTTGAACTTTACTTTCTCTTATATTTTAACCTAATGATGACCACCTATGGGCTCGAAAAACGTTTCATTAGTCAATAAAAATGTTTTATATTGAGACAATACCTTTGACATAATATATTTTTATGTATGAAAATTATATCACAGAATGACTTATTATTAACAGTAGTTTAGTGGCAATATTGTTGGAATCACAGACTTGTATTTTCCAAAGCAACTATAAAGAATCGCTAAAAATATTCTTTGCAATCATGTTCAATCAAGTTAGTGAATGTATTCAAGAAATAGACTGATTCAAATCACAATAAAATGCTTTTAATTATTTTATATGTCTTTATATGATGAGAAGACCTAGTACATCTACGGAAATTAAACTCATATTCAGAAAATTCCAATTTTTTTTTATTTTACTATAACATTAGCTGAGCGTTTCAATCAATCGGGCAGACAGGAAAAAGCCACTCTAAAATATAAAGTTAATGATATATTAAATGTTTGTAATATCAATGAATTCCTTAATTCACTTAAGCAATGATGGAGGATCAGATGAGACCGAGGAAAAATGATATTATTACAAACATTTTCTTTATGTAATGATTGATGGACGTCTAATTACAATGTGGAAGCTTTCGGTCACTACAAGGGGTTTAGCTTTTCTTAGCTTGCAGCAGCGCGTGGCCAGTTTCTGCAAGGGGACAAGCGTCCGCCGGGCAGATGAGGCAAAAACTGCATCGCCACAGGCGCCGCCGGTCAACGAAGTTTCGTGGAGGCCAGGATTACCGCGTCCCCGCACAGCCCCCAGAGTCCGACGCTCGAAGTTGAAGGAAAAGGGTTACGGAGGAAGAGCGGAAAGGGTGAAGGATATTTGGTTAGGGTTCAAATCTGGAGCATCCGCAACGACAAGACTCATCTCTTAATTTTTGTTATGTCCCAGCGTGATGAAATTTTGCACATTTCAAAACTAGGGGGAGATCCCTGACTTATAACGATAAACCTTCTCTATCTCCTATTTTCCATCCACTTATGCATAATTTTAGAACTTCTTGAGAAAATATTGCACACTTGAAAATAAGAAGAAAATTACTGTTACTGTATAAATGGGTTCTCGAAATTTTGAGAGGGTGTGGTCCTTACAACATAGAGAAATTATTTTTCGAAATTCATGTTTTAAAAGGGAGAGTTGGTGTGAAATATAATTTTTCGCAATACTCACGAAGAAATTGAGAAATCGTACTGGTTTCGGTTAGTAAACGTGTTCTTTTTGTCGACACAAAATTATAACGAAGGATTTACAACAAGTTATATCGAAGGATTAGAAAGAAAAACTCCCGGGTGATGCCGGGTTTCTTGAACTAGTATTCCAATACAAAAAGTACGAATGTTTGCGTATCTGTATGTTTGTTTAAACAATTGTCCGTGTACAAAATATACAGTGGTAACTATGACCACATGAAAATGGCAACTAGTCTGTAGTCGAATTCGAGATCTTCTCTTTGATCGCAGGGGTAGCGGATAACTCCCGAGCGAAAGAGCTTTTGCTGAATAAATTATTAGGACAGAGTTGACAATACCTATGTATTATTTGTAAATGTACAACCTGTTTGCTCATCTTCTATCTGTGTCTTTCGGTAAGAAACAGGTAAATACATCTTCTCTTTTTTTACGGGCCTTTAAAGTTTCGAAAATATTTTTTGTGTTGTTACCTTGGTTTTCAAATTTGATGTAATGTTCTGTTATAACTTCATAGCTAAGATGATGTTTTTCATAATAAACATAAAAAATTAATGACACAAAATAACAATATAATACATACAACTAATAATACAATATATGCAACGTTCATCATGTTTTGATAATTTAGCCCTATTTATCTAATTTTTTTAATTTCTAGCATTTCTAAAAATTTGTTTATTGGAGTTAATTCTTTATTATTATTATTATTAAATTTATACTTAACTGGTTATTACTATTTTGTGTAGTTTAAACTTATACGAAGGAAACTGTTCGATAAAACAAACATTTTTGACAGATTATCTCGTTTTTTTAAAAATTAGAGTAACCTGATTATTATAGGATGTCAGAGATATACCATTCTTTTTGTGTGTGTTTGTAGACCGTGCATTCATACGTAAGCGTGTTTCGCGCATTTATATCCGTCCTCAAACAGACTGTACTCCATCCTCTTGAGCTTCCATCCTCGCGTATCCTCAACTCCTTCCTCACTTTCCATTCTCGACCCGCGACGCATCAAAAACGAATTTTCTCCCCAATGACGGATGCTCCGATGCCGCTTCTCCACTATGTCTTCCGTCCACGCAAAGTAACCTCCCCTCGGAGATTGCGCGTCGCGTCGTGTGGAATAGCGATCCACTCAATCGATGGAACACTTTCTTTATGTGGGATTCGTCAGGGTTTGAGGGTCATGGGAACGTGTTGCATGAGACGAGCTTCTATTCACTCCTCAAACTGCTTTGATTCACCATCCTACACAAGTGCCCCAGAAATTTTGCGTTTCCTTTCTGCGTAAATGGACGGAGCAAATTACACAAATGAAGTATCGTACTTCAAAGCATTGAAATATATCTTCATGATTTCCTATTATTTCAACTTTCACCTTTTCGTTTCCGAGATAACAGCATTTAAAAATTATATCAAGAAAAGAAGCAAGTTGACTCATATATTTGAAAATGATGTTACTTGACTGCTTAAATCCTAACAAATACGAGTTTTTACGTGACTCACCATGCTAGTAATAAAAAATATTCGTAGAGAATTAAAAGAGAGTTAAGTTATACTCCATTCTGTATTGTCTTATACTAAATATGATACTGAGTGAAACTTTCCTACAATTAGCAGACAGGGGAACGAAGTATTTTGTAGTAATATTATTCAGATCAATTATCAAATAATATGTTAGTTATCCATGAAAATGAAATTATCTTGCACAATTTCGGGGAGTTTTCTCCATCATCAGTGTTCTTGTCGTACAACAATAAACAAATTTAATACACATGAAATATCCAAAATTAATATACAATTTAAAAAGAATGAATAAACATAAGCATAGAAAGATAAAAATACTGTAAAATACAATGTTATACATATACCCAAGTAACATGGACACAACATAAATAATTCGGTCTCACTTAAATATAAATTTATATGTCTCAATTCAATCAGAGTATTCAGAAAAACAGTGATGGAGTTACATTCAGATAAACAGTGACGGAGTTACATTAGCATGTTATTTACATTTAATTTTCTGTGTGATTTATTCGCATTGTTTCACGTTGCACATGTATAATATTAAAAATATACAGTTTTTTTGACTAATTTGTATGGATTCTAGTAGAGTTCTCACGCCTCGTGACTAGATTTTGCATATAATCGTTCAAATTCCCCCGAGATATCGATAGAAAATATTTGTCATATTCAATCTGCTCGCTGTATTCAGTAGTCAAAACAATATTGAATCAAACGACGCATCATAAACAAAACTTGAACTTAGAAATGGACTTGACGACAGCAATTGCAATGAGTGTTCGTTAGTACGTCGTAAAATCCCGGAACATAATGGAAGACATTTGCTAACATGTTTGCGAGATGTCTGCACAATGCTAATTCAATGTTATTTTCCTAACCTATTTTGAAAAGAAATATTGTAGCTTGTATCCGTATTTCTTCGATGCGTGTGTTTTGTTCGATTGTTTCCGTTCGCTTAATATTTTACGTCTATTCGTCGTAAAAATTTATTCTTCTATATTATAATATATATAGTAGCATAACGATGGATTCTCTATTGTGCATATCCTATGACTAGTATATGACCATAGTATATTCATACATAGCCGCACAGATACCACTTCAAGCAACCACGAGACAGAGTGAGTCTAGAGAGTGTGTGGCCGATTACCGAGAGCCGCCATTTTGCATCAAATTGATACGTTATTAAAACATTTATATGAGAACTCTCTCTTGTAAAAGATTAATCAGGTAAATGAAGTTTGATCTAAAAAAGTATGAAAAAGTATTTCGACACAAATTTATTGAAATATATTTAGAAATTCGTATGAATAAATTGCATTGACTCCAACTTGACGGAAATGGCGGAAACCTGGACACGCGTCGACCACACTCTCTCTAGACTCACTCTGCCATAAGATCCGCAGTTCCAATTTCAATTTGGAAATTTAATTATTTGAATTCACTTTTGTCGATATCATAATGGGACTCATTATACTAATTTTAACATTTTTACATCTGTTTTTCCATTGTTTTAATACAATATTACGTAGTACAAATTATGCAGTATATCGTGTAGCAGTAAACATTGATTGATTTTAATTACTATCTTCGCTGTAATTCTCTTGTGAAGATAAAAATGAATAATATTAATATCGACATTTTTTCTTTTGATACTGAAATGGTTTTTAGAACAGATTTCAAGCATTAGAAATTTTCCTCTCTCCGTCAGGCATCTTCTTCATGTGTCACACAAGTACTAAACATCATTTCAACTCTCACTTTGCTCATTTTTCCCCCTCACAGCGCCTCCAGTGGTACAAAAGCGAACTAACCGGGAGCCTTCGTGACAGTCATATATCTCACGCGAACAACCCGTCTGCATGCGTGACGGTCTACGCATGAGCGTGTTTTGGTGTGTCTGTTCGTGAATTAGAGAGCAGAATGCGTACGCGCATAGCAACCCTGCTGTCGTAAATATCGGTTCAGAGCTGTACAGATTTGTGCGCAGACCTCGCAGTTTTTCAATTCGCGTCGATATAAATAATAACTTCGATCTCGCGTTTCCTCTCGATATCTGAGTCGTGCCACTGAAGAGTTTTAGATTTCTGCGTAAACGAAATACAAGCGCTTTTATGTGACTCTGCTTGCAGTACATACACAAAATTTCACACTAAAGTTTTAGATTAAGCATCAAGAATTGTTGTACAGCAAATAGAAGAATAAAAGTAAATAGTTATTAAACGAACGAATAATACATCTCATTACATTTTTCTCTGCGCACACAATTGAAGATTACTAAGAATCATTAATTCGATTAAAATATAAATTGAATTATATTGTCGTATGAATATATTCAAAAATATCATATATTGTGTTCTAATACAGCTCACACGGTATAAACAAATTTCGTATTATTAAGTTTATTGGACTGAGTGATACTTGCAAGTACATACACAGTATTACAAATAATCACACATTGTAACACTCCTCTTCACAGAGTAACTATTTAGCAACCTCTCATTTATTCAATACATTGTCCCTATTCAATGAAAGCAAATGAAGGGTGGCTACCACTATAAATAGGGAAGCATACACTGTACTAAAACATTTGCAATGACGTCACTTCTGTACCACTTCATCTTGAGGGGAAAATGAGCTCTCGACTAGAAATTTCTGCCTATTAGATCAGATTATTCTTTTCCCACACTATATATGAATATATATATATATATATATATATATATATATATATATATATANGCACCATAGGAACTGCATGACTATGAGAAACGATGGTTAGAGGGTGAAACTCAGGAGGAAGATATTAGAAATATGAGTTAAAGTTGATAAATAGAAGAGAGAGTGACAAGGGATATACGGAACACAAGAATGTAATATTTTATATATTTTGCTGACGTGCGTGGAAACCACATATAAAGAAACGCCGTCACCCTATTTGTCACACCCTATCTTCACATAGGGACACTTGTGACGAATGATCCAACGAGGAGGACGAGTTTAGGATAAGGTGGAAGACGCTTGAGAAAACACGGAATAAGCTCATCGAAACGCAAGTACGGACTAGTACGAATGTTGGGATGAAAAAGAGGTTGTGATACAGTAGAGGTAGAACGAGGATGCGTGGAAAAGGATGAAGAGGCAGATGAGGATGTAGGTGTGGCAAGAGGGATGGGCATAGCCACCACCGAGCACAGACGCGCGTTTCAAATTCCTCTCGCAAGCAGTGCTGCCGCCACTGCGTCTGCATTCCGACGCCAACCTACTGGTTTCCACTCGCGCAACTTGCTACAGCCTTAAGGACCCTCTAACCATAATAGAATTCATGCCGAGAAAAATGTCAATTCTGAAATATGAACACTTATGTCTACTCTCGATGTTACGAATCATTATAAACCTGTGATATGTAAAACTTGATTATATTTCTCGTTCTTACAACAATATTAACTACAAACCATCATGCATTTAACTATTATTCTGACAGTTAATGGGTTTATTTATTTTTTCCAAAACCTTATAAATGACTGAAAAATGTTGCGGAAAGTGACTAGAGAGGTGAGGGGAAGCTCGTCTTACAAAAGAGGAAAATAAATGGAAGTGAAAATTTTGGAGATGCAAATAACTCGAATTCGGTATGTCGGGAGAAAGGAAGGAAATTTGGATACACTTGAATTAATGGTTTTGAATGAAAATGTTACTCTGGTTTTGTTTTGTTTTCCAAATATCGCTTCATGCTTTGCATTTCCTGTCCTTATTTTTACATAACTATGTATATTGGAAAAACTCACCCTCACTGTGGCCGCCATTGTTGTTTTGTTATGTTGTGTACAAACAATTCAATGGTAGTTTCGTGTCATGGGGAATGAGAGGTAGGAAGATGCCTCGGCGTTGCCAAACTTGGTACTGTGATAATTAAATGCAGTGATACTGCTCGAAACGTGTTAGCGCGATGGGTAGAGCTCCCGGCAACAATGGCATGGATTAAGAGGGAGCTTCCAATTCCTTATATGTAAGACCCCCCCCCCCCCCCGCTTTGGAAGCAAAAAGCACCAGCGACCCTCCCCCCTCCACTGGCAGGGAGACTGCGAACTGGCTACATATTCAAATGAAGTTCATTTTCATGTCTGCCCCGCCCGCAGAGATAACAATCGATAACGCCATCTGTTAGCTCCTCCAGGAAACAATTTATATCTCGCAGACCTCTGCAAAGTGAATATCAATGGGGACTTCGGAAATCCGAAGGCACTTAACTGGAATTTCATTGAATGGTCTGATTTGAATAAATATCATACTGGGGAACAATAAACGAGCAATGTTTATGATCTTCTATAGTCGTACGGATCTTCTCTTATCCTGATATGTCGTCACGAATGATAAGGCTTGTATGTGTGAAACAATGCGTGGACCTCGAGGCAGAAAATCAACAGGAAATGCAATCGAAACATTTCAGCGATTAATAAGAGTTATAAAATGTTTGTGAGATACATTCCGTGAAATATTCTTCGCAACTTTCCGATGATAACAATTCACAGGAACGCTCTTTATTGGTACACAGAAACGCTCCTTCGTGATCATTTTCATCCAATTTCAACTTTCTCATCATCGACAGTTGGAGACACTTGGAATATAAAATGGCAACAGAATTCATCATACAAGAAATCTCAATATCTCTAGCAAGATCATAATAAAATGAATAGTAGGATAAGCAAAACGTAGCTGAGCTCACATTTGACACAGGAGTTGAAAAAGTGACAATTCGAATCACGCGTGTTATCTATAAATGGGGACGCTTGCAATTCTTGTATTATCATTCTAATATTTGTAAACAATAAGAGATTCGAATAGATAACGAATGTTTATATGTGTGGATGTGAAAGTTTATTCGGTATCCAAATTGAACGTTGGATGAGCCTGTACGCTATATGAAATTATTAGGTTTCTCGCTTACGCGTTTTTCGTGGTTACCAGGGATGTACGGTTGGCAGAACGGTCTCCTGAAGAGCACGCCGCGATCGCTGCCTGTGCAGTCGGGCTGAAACCAGGGTTGGTCAGTAGGATGTCATGGCGGGGCAGAAAATATCGCACGGGAAACCTCAGACTTTCTTTGTGATGAAAGTGGAGGTAGTGCACTATGTTAACTACTTGTGAAACATTTGGTATTACGTAAAATAGCAGTATTAAACGGTATTACGAACTATTGCAAGAAACATCGTAAAAATAACTAAACTACACATTTTTATTTTATTTTTGTATTATTATATTTGTTTCCCTGTTAAGATTTTGTATATACTCAAAACTGAAATATATTGCTTTGTCTTCAGAAATTTTCGTTCGTACTACCACAAACTCGTTAGCTTTATTCCGCGGAAGCTTGTGGAACGCGTGGTCGCAAAGACCATGATAGGAATTTGTGAACCCCTTCCTTCAATCCGATATCAGAAGTCGTTATCACACTTTAGATGCGGGAGAACACGTGTTCGCTGGCGTGCTCTTTCTCTTCATACCTTATTTTATTATTTTATGTGACTTCTTGTTAATATTAAGAATTAGGGGAACTGTGGAATGACGTCTTAACAAGTTCCTCTCGATAACATACTAGATGAGAGTAAGATCCTCCACGTTCGCGATACTTCACCAAACCTTGTGCTGCTCGTGTTACTTTGGAGTATGTTATCATTGAAATTGTGATTATGGTTAAACTTGAGCCCATTTCGTGACGTAGTTTTAATCATATTCTGTACTGAAATATTTAATAAAACATTCGAAAGATTTTCACACAGGGTTTTGACCATATTAATGGGAAAAAATATCATCTTAGTTTTAAAAATACATATTTGAAACAGACAATTTTAGCCACACTCTAAAAATTATCCATGGATATTGGAATTCACGTTAACAATTTACGTGTTTTCTGCTATAAAAGTACAGATAAGTTATCGAAAGAATACAGTGATTTTTTTAAATTTTATGTTCTTTTTGCTTCTTTGCTTGTATTGCAGAAAATAATTAGAATTATGTTTATATCATATTGTTGTTTACTAAACGTTCGCTTGTTTGTGGAACTAATACCATGTATTTATGTAAAAGTATTGACATTATTGAGAAAGACCTGATGAAGTGAAAAACCTGTTGACGAAACGTTGTGTTTTTAAGATTAAAAAGCATTTTAAATTTACCAAAAAAAGTCGTATTTATTAATTAAGTGAACATCAAAATGGTAGAATAAATTAATTCATTATATCTGTAGCCCCATCTAGGGTTTACTTCTATTGAATATTGATGGGATGATCCCTTGTCTGCTTTCTGACAACAAAGTAGCTTCATTGTTCTCGCGCGGTCATGGGCGGTTTTTATCCGTTTTGTGTGTGTGTGTGTGTCAAATTATTTATTTAGAAGTCTGAAGTGTTGGGAGTGCGTGTGTAGCTCTCGTGGCAGAGAGCTCCAGAGTCTCTGAGAGCGAGCGAGAGAGAACGCATCAACTCTCCGGAGCGCGAGGAGAAAGTTGGCTGCCGGTCGTCAACTTTCGACAGACCCTCCAGGGTAGTATCCCATCGACGGCAACTGCTTTGCCCGCCCCCACCATCGCCTCTGGGAGCGCTACAAAGGCTGCAGCAGCGGCCTGCAAACATTGACTGTGGAGAAGCTCCACTGCGCCTGCGGGCAATGCCAACTCCTGCCGCCACCGCGCCTGCGTCGCCTGCAGGCCTCTTAGGTTTTCATTTTTAAACATCTGACGGCGGTGATACGCTGCCTTCTACTATGCCAAGGGGAAAACGGGAAAACATGCGTCTGACCAGTGATTGTCCCCTAAAGGCGACATCACTTGGGAATTCATCCGTTAAGGGGAAGGGAAAGATTTACATATAATTATATAATTTTAACTGGCTCACTGAATGTTACTATTATACTGTATTTTAATATGAACGTTGACTTTTATTAGTAAACTAGCAACACACGAGATTAGAGTGACATTTTTTAACATGTGCTTTATTTATTTTTCTGATTTTGTTGGTATTATGTATACACTTTATTGTTCATTTGTTTCATTTATCAAGCTGCTTCATTCCCTGCAATAGTTTTACTTCCAATCCCCAAAGGTGGCTTCGGCCCAGATAGATTACTGGTGAGTTTGTCTCCCCGACTTCCTTTAGGGTTTCACCTCAGCCAGGCGCTGAATATCCTCTCATTATCGACAAGGAGTGGGTTTTTTTTATTTATTTCGACTTATGGTGTACATAATCGTCCTGCCGTTAACACAGATCATTGCAAGATTCTCGCAATTTACTTTTACTCTTTTCTATTTGCTGCTTTTGAGTCACTTAGCCGCGGCATCAGGTGTTATGCGGCCACATTCCCGTTCCTGCTCACCTTCTGTAGCATATCTGCTGCATCTATAGTGTTTTCTTTGTCAATCCTATCTGCATTTTGTATTCCACGAACACCTCATATCGTGTAATTTCTATATGTTATTGTCATAAAAAGTAAATGCTTAAAGATTGAACAATAGGGAACCGCCAAAACATCTTAAATGCTCCACAGTAAGATACTTGATTTACAGAACTTGCTCCATCCGGTTACACTGAAAAAAACCCCGCAGATTTTCGTGGACATACGCGTACTAATGTATATAATGATTTCGTTTTGTTTCTATTTTTCGTTTCTACAACTTTGAGGTATTGCTTAGCTCATGGTTCTGCTTTAAATCGCCTCATTTCACCCCTTCATTTGTGAGTGATCGAGATGCGTTGTTTGTTTAGTGGATTACCATCAAGGGAGTAATGAAGCCGCGATGAAGGGGATGATGAGTCTTTGGAGACTGAGGGGTGAACTCGCCGCCGGTAAATGATTGAGAGACCTCGAGCGACCTCTTGGAAGTGTAAGCGAGTATTTAATGCGAAATTGAACTTTGACAAGTAAAGCAGGAGATTGAAATTATACATTAATGCTTGATTAACCCCTTCAAACCACAGTTTCCCATTAACTTTACAGCGGATCCTTCACGGGAAACTAACTTAAGCCATCCCTTGACTTACGTAATGCTTGAAGTCCTTCGCCAACCCTTTGTGTTCTTTTATCGCGTGAGCATACGCCCCCTCTTTGATTACGCAAAGGGTGAGCCATACGGCAATTTACTGAAGTATTTCAAAGATTTATTTAATGCTTAATTAAACAATTCATTCCTTCATTATATGATATTTCTCATTCGTTGTGAATTATTATTTTACTCAAAAAGCAAAATAAATATTTAAAAAGAAAGAAGAAGAATTACATAATGAAAAGAAATGTTGAACAGGAAAACAGAGAACCGAGCTAACTGGACACGTGAGCTTTAAATTACGTTCCTATTTCAGCAATTAGGGAACTGCATAGCCAATATCAACCATACCACTCGCTCTTAAACATTTGTGTTTCCGAAGTTTCCGCGTTTTGTCTCCATGCACTTATGTTCCAGAAGACTTGCCAGCAACGTAAAGTATTGGAATCTGTCATACACGAATTGTATTATAATAAAAAACTACTATAACAATTCTATTCGGAAATGAGATAATGTTAGACCAATTATTCGTCCAAAAATAACTCTGTTCTATGAATTCCATAAAAAATTTTTTATCTATTCTTGAAAAAATTCCGATATATACCTATACATGTACAAACTATTATTTCTTACTTAAGAGCATACAATACAAAATTTACTCAAAAACATGAATGAAAATTGAACTTTTTTTTTATATATTAATGAAATTTCCATGTTTTGTCAAGGTAATAACTTTGTTTGTTTAAAAACTTTTTCCTGCTAGAAATTTCCTACACCAGATTCACTGATGATGACGGCCATGTCGTCGACAACATGTTCTGAAGCAAATAAAGTTGTTACCTTGGCAAAACATGGAAATTTCATTATTATATTTACAAATTGTAACTATGACTCACCTCCATCTTATTTTTCTATTAGTTCAAAAGGAACAATCCTTTAAATTCTGTTTAATAGATTAAAATAATAATGGGCACATGAACTATTCGCTATTTTGCTCGTTTTTCTTCACTAAAAATCGAATCAGATACATCGATTTACATTTTATTTCCACTCTCGTTCAAAGTCCTTCGACTCCAAATATCCCTTGAGTCGTGGCCTTCTCTAGCAAGCAAAAGATTTGTTGCTCCCGTAACCAAGTAACATTGGCTGCTAAGCGAAGCAGCCCATATTGTGCCAGAATTGAGATGTACTACCTCCAAGTCAGTTGTTAAAAATGTTAGCGACGCCAGCGCTTCGGGTTATATATTGCCAAGGTGAGCACGCGGCATACGAAGCATCTTCCAGTGGAATGGATGAAAGAGGCAAAGAAGAGGAAATAAAGAATGGAGAATGATCCGGTTTTCAATGTTGTAATAAAAATTGACTACGTTTTACTATGGTTCTAATTGTGCACAATATTGTAATTGAAAAAAAATGATTATAGGAGAAGGAATGAAAGAAGCAAAGAAAAGGGAGAAAGTGGAAGCAAACAATGATATATTTCTTAATGTTTTAAAATAATAAAAATTCTTATTTTTGCTATGGTTCAAATTATGTATATAATATTTTATTTAAAAATGTCGTAAATTTTTAACTATTTATTTATTAGATTACATAATGGACGTTAATGATAGCAGAATACTTTATTTATTTTATTTTAATGTCTTATGGCGGGGTTCGGGTCATTTGACCCGCTCTTCCACCTAACCGTGACTTGGGTTAAGGAATTGGGAAGGAGAGATGTTGGGTTGTCAGGAAACTTATTGTACCGAACAGACAGCTGGAGTAGGTGACACCAGCAGAAAACCTCACCAAGTTCGGCCGAGCAGGGTTTGAACCCACACTCTACCGCTCAACGGAATAGTGAAAGCGAAGACGCTACCACTAGATCACGCTAATATCGTTGTGATGAAAGAATACGTACACATTTTCCATGCCAGAGATTAGTCAAACACACAACCATTTATGGAACTTTTTAAAAGATACATAACAAAACGACTCACTGCCTGTATTAAAACTAAATTAAAATTAACTAAATAAATTTACACTATATATTACCCATAATTTCAGTATCTGCCAGAATTTCAACCTTTATCAGATGTTTGCATTAGATAATATCCTAGTAACGTGACAAGAATGAAATTGTAAATATATATATAATAACATAACTTATATTTAAAAGATAACTTCACCCATAATTTTAAGTTCTTATAGCTCTCAATACCAAAGTGTACAGGAAACTACCCACCACATTATTTTGTTGTGTAAGAAAATTAGATATATTTACATATATCATTATTATCTATTCAAGTTTTAAACGCAATTAATGACATTATTTAACAATCTTTCATACAGAATTTACACGATCTTTTTATTTATTTAAAATATTTTCTTATTTTAAAATACACACGAAACAAAGAGTTAAAAAATGGTAATTAAAAAATACTTGGAGCTGTTTTTGTGGTGCGTGCAACTTCCAACTTTGTCGAAAAAAACTGAGGGACGAAAGAATGAGAAAAAAAGAAGGGGAATTTCATCAAACAGTCAACCATCGCCGCGCGTGCTCACAGCAGCCACCCTGCGAAGACGACTCTGAAGAGACGGTCGTAAATTGCACTCCTTTTTCTTCGTTAAATAAAGTGAAAGCTTTTGACGCGGCATTTTCACCCCAGACGTCGCGGAGAAAAATCATCCCCGAGTACTGCATTCACCCCCGAGCTGTTGTTGTAGTTCACAGTTTTGTGGGAGGTCGCCGTTTGCCGTCCTCCGCGGCTCGGTTGTGACACGGGTAAATGATGGGGTGCGAAAGGAAGGTTTTGCTACCCGAATCTTGCATGCTTTCGCTAGATTCGTGAGAGAAGTATAAGCTGATTCATTCATTCATTCATAATAATCGTACAGAGGTTAGTGTTAATTTAGTCACTAAATTAGCTTCTTCGATTTTTGTAAAAGCACTTTTGAATAATCATTCTTTGATATCTTTTGATATCCAGTAAAATGTTATGCAATAATTTTAGTACTTTGGTAGTATTGATGTGCAATGTGCATTAGTACATTAGCCCTAAATCCTTTCTCTTCACAGTTTCAATCATCGAGAAAGTGTTTTAAAAATCACTACATGATAAGACACGAAATTTGCCATCGACAGATATACCCCATTTTTGTTCATATATTTTTTAACCATTTCAGTTTTCTTCGCACTCTACAAAATACACACATGTTACGATTCAATGTCCCACAGTACCAAGAGGTATCTAAAGGGCCACATTAACGATTTCAATACTTACAGCGATTTAAATAAGGATAAAATGTTTTTATCACAAGGAACTCGTAAAACATAATGAAGACTAAGTTAGATATTGGTGCCTTCTTCGCCAGTACCTGGTTCCACGTTTCGTCTGTAGCCACTTTATCACGTTTTGCATATTTCGTATCCTCATCTACGGTTATATGATTTTGAACATGCATGGAGTGTTTTATAATTAACAAACTCCATGTAAAGTTTCCCTCGTCATTGCGAGTACTCTTGCCCTACGTCACATCTTTATTTTGGGAATTAAATAAACTTAGTATAATACGCATCACGCACAGAATACTAAACTGATTGAAATGAAACTTTCACGGTCACATTCCCCAGGTTTAGAAGTAGGATGACAGATTTATTTTGTAGCAACGTCAGAGGATACAAGAAATAAAAAAGAACCCGCTATTGTTTATTATGAAATGTATAAGTTAAGCGCAAAACCCGAATTCGGCGTTTGGACAAAAAAAACGACCAAAACTAGTTTTGGTCGCTTACGTATTGCCAGAACTAGTTTTGATCGTTTTCAAAGTGCTCAATACTAGTTCTGACAAAAGAGAATCGTGCGAAACTAGTTTTGTCCTCTCAACAATAATGAAACTTTTTATACTCGATGCCAATTCTTTTTTTAGTATTTAGTTCGGATTAAATGTTTTTTTTCGTATAAGAGGCATCTGAGGAAAAGGTGACTATGTGCTTTTGAGTGTTTTTTTTTAATGTTCGGATTGGTATAAAAGTATTTATCCCGAGTATATTACAAGCTTTTATTTAACTTGCTCCGTTCGATGTTTATATGGATTTATATATGTATGTGTGTGTGTAATTTGCATGACAATAGATTATGGCACCATTTTAGGAAAATCTACACCAAGAGAGTGAAATGGGGGTATGTATTTATGTTGTCCTTCTGTTTCCAAATTTGTAATTTTATTTTTCGGCCACGTCCAAATTTCCAATCGATCTGTTATTTTACAGATATGTGAATTTGCATGGCATTATATGATTATGGTACGATTTTACGAAAATCTATCCATAAGCGGGTTGAAATGGGAGTATGTATGTGAGCATCCATAACACCACAATGCTTGGAGCAATTTGAACCAAACTTGATGAAGGGATGACTGACTATCTGACAACAAGAACCGGGGGGATAAGACAACCTTGGGTTTCCAGGGACGGGGTGGGAAGAGGGTAGCATGTAAAAAATTATTGAAAAAAATATTTGATTGGAAACTGTAGTTTTCGGTACCGTAGAGATGGATAAGGACAACCCCAATAAATTCACCATTAATCCACAGGGGATATAATATGCTCCAAGCACTCATAAGAGAGGCGGTATAAATACGGTTGCAAGTTAGAATAATAAAAAACGACCGATATTGGTGTGGAACACATCCTTCTTTTTGGTACCGCTAAATTGCACTGACACTCTCAATTCAACTTACGCCCAGAGTCACCCTCCACGAGGAACATACACCCATTGAGTAGAGGGCGAGAAGGGGGTCAAATGTAACAATTATCGAAAATGGCCGCTATTAGTTTTGAGATCGTAGTTTTAGGGGCCTCTGAAAGCAATAGTGATATTTTCGATGACACCAAATTCCACGATCAGCCACTATATACTCCTAGTACCTTCTTGGAAGGGAATTCAATACTGAATGATTTTCACAGAAATTATTAGTATTTATGACGCTCGACCCCTTTGATTTTTAAATTAATATTTAATATTTAAAAAATATCTATGTTTATACATCTTCTAAGCTTTTGCACTTTTCATGAGTGACAAAGGAAGGATATTTTTTTATAGCTTCACTTTTTTTCATTTTTAATTTTCATTTTTTAGCACAGCACTTTGTAAATAAAAAATGTTTTAGAATGTTCTTCTACGTTTATTTTATGGAAAGGTTAGATTGAATTGTAGTTTATTTGTTGTGCAGAGTCAGAAACTTAACGGCATCCCGAGTATCGTAATTCATCTCAACAACTCCGACAACTATGGATTCGACACAAATATCGATCGTTTCCGATTTTTTGTTTGCTTGTCACGCTCTTTCCACCCCAATCTAGAGGGGTGCCAAACATACCGTTTGGTTGGAACTTCATCATAACGACATTGGTTAATATTCTAGAAACATTGAAAATTGCAGAATGAACACAAATTAATCATATTCATTTTTTTATCATGCCACCCTCTATCCACCCTTCTCACACAGGGGTTGAAGGGATGCCATTTCTCATGGAAGCTGAATTTAGACTTGCACAATATCAGGATGTCACCATTCAACTCAGCGACGTTTAAAACTGTGGATTCTTCTCTGATATCATTTTCCATAATTTACCAAAGGGTAGAACGGTGTTGTACGGGTTGTTCGCGATCTGAAACGCCCCCGATAATAACACTCATCATCACAACGACCTTGAAAACTACGGTATATTAACTAATATTGGAGAGTTTCGATAGATTTGATGTACCACGCTGTTCTCCATCCTCTTAATTAAAATAATTTTTCTCAGCAACCCCGAATATTATAAACTCTACACTACCTTCTATCATTTTAGATGGCGCAGTTGGTAAGCGCATGAGCGCGTTAAGCCCAATGTCCCGAGTTCGAATCTCGGTCCCATCTCCCATTTTCATTCAACATAACATAATTAATGTTACCTGGAGGTGAGGTTCATCGCAATTTAAGATCCAAATCCATAGGAAGGAAAGGATTTCTCCAAACCTTTGGATATGCCATCCTAACCTTATAGTTCGGATACTATAAATTTGGGATGTCACATTTAAAAGTTGAGATTTATCATCCAAAAGTTGGGATATCATATCCAATGATGTAGAGAAACAATTTCCTTTCTCTGGATTTTGGTTTCACATCCAAACCTGTTCTCTCAGTGTATGAATTTATTGTTCAAAATCGGTAACTCATAAAAACGGCAAAAAGTACTTCTCCCCCATTAACATCTTTTTGTACCAATTACTGGTTAAGGAATTCAAATAGAATTTGTAAGAACAATTATTTTTCCCTTTTTCAAAGTTTTGCCAAGGACTGAATTTATATCTACATGCACAAAAATGGAAATGTGGTGTATTAATGCTCCTCGTTTCGGAGACAATAATGTGGGATCAATAAGTGTAATCCTATTCCCACCAAAATACGATGGAGAAGATGACGAGGGAATTGAATTTGTGCCACATAACACTGTGCGTCATCGATTCCTTCTCCCCCGAGGACTCCCGTCTGCTTTGCCATTCGGGATGCGTATTTCGTAACAGGCACACTCCTCCTACACTCCCTCCGCCTTCATATAACTCCCTTTTCTTCTTTGTCATCCCAGATATATTTTTTTTCTTCCATCCGAAATTCTCTTAGTCTTCTCTTTTTTACTCGAACACTCCGTCCAACACAAGTTCCGCGTCTCCAACCCACTTGAGCGGCGCTTTAATCCATTGCCAAAACGATAGCGGATACATACAAAGACATGAGAGATAAACTTCTGGGAAATGAAAAGTCGAAACACAAAATAAAAATAATTCTGTAGTTGGTAGCGTATTTCCTGACATCAATTTGAAGAAGAAAATGGCGTACCAATCGAATGGTGCGTTCTATTCAAAATTACTTTTCGGCAGCGATGGAATAAATTTATTGTCAAACAAACTACATGGAGGACTATTGTTACTAACAATATAATTGAAGTAATAACATTTATATAATTCAAACAATGCTATATTCCGTAGATTAACTTCTTACTTAATATCAACTACGTCTCGTTGATAAATACTTCAATTGGTTCAAACCACAAAAACCATAATGTGTCTTACTATTATCATAATTGTCCTTGTTACAACTGAACATTCAAACAATATCTAGTGTTTAAAGGTCATTAATATAGCTACTTCCCCGAATTTCATCAGGTATACTTAACAGTCATATTGAAAGTAATATATTTGTAGCACATTGGTTGGCGTTAAAATAGAAAAAGCGAAAAATTTTGTATTATCATTATGTTTATTTTACCGGAATCTCTTTGGTATCGTCGTCATAGTAATTTTTACACTTCCGCCCTCGATACGAGGAGCGATATATACATATATATAT
>NNCF01127056.1:594662-622959 GCA_002313205.1 Laupala kohalensis
TAAGAAGGAAAATATGGCGCTTGTAGTGGAAAAGGATTTCCTAAAACCGTGTTGATCGTCAGAGAGAATGTTATATTTTGATAAAAAATCTAGAAGACGCTTATAGAACAATTTTTCTAGGATTTTTGAGAAAATGGGTAGTAGAGAGTAGGTACTCGGAAGTTGTGAGTTAATATATTTCACCATTGTTTCTTTTAGAGCGCCTGTAATACCAATACATCCCGTCAAACTTCAACATCTTTAATAGTTTTCTCTCTGCGTTGATGAATGTAGTAGGGATTTCGGCCGGTTCCAGCCCGGATATCCGGTTTGATTAACATGGGGCCGGAAATCCGGTTGGCCTAGCTTCCCGGATGTGGTTAGATAAGACCGGAAGTTGTGGTCAGATAAGACCGGATGTTGTGGTCAGATAAGAGCTTATCACCGGATGTTGCGGTCTGATAAGACCTTATCACCGGATGTTGNTATCTTTTATATAAAATACACAAACTCATCAAATAGATAATCAACAATTAACAATATTAAATATTAACAAAACTTATTAATTGTTTAAATTGGCAAAGTATATATGTTGATATCTATAATAGCTATAGTCCCCTTAGCCCCCTCCCCCAGATCCGCCGTTACAAAATTTGAGAAATTTCATTTCAGCACGAATTTCCCTTTTAAATTCAAAATTACGGAACATCCCTTTATAGAGAACCTCTACTGTAAAATACAAACATCTCATCAAAATTTCATGTTCCAACCTTTAATATTTTACTCCGTGTTGATGAAAGAGTGAGTCAGTCAGTTTTTTTCTCAGGATCACGCCGCTAAATAAGACAAAAACATTACTGTGACTGTCAAAAATAGTGAGCTAGATAGAAGGTTTTTTTTGTGCTCCCCACTTAAATAAACAGTTCAGAATGCTATTTCTCGATGAAGATCATGACAGTTGTCGAAATTCTAAACTACTTTACAAATTTGGATGCGATACGAAAACCTAAACGATACATATTTCATACGCAGTTTTTTTCTGGTCAACAGTGTAATAACGTCATAGAAATCGGAGATAGAAGTACGAGAAATTTGGAAGTGTACTTTGCTCTTTAGAAGATCGTTTTGTGAGATACCCAATGCTGCTGACGTAATGAACGGAGACCCTTGTGGGCAGCCAGTAGTTTCCGATGGCCATTAGATGCCTCTCTTTGCTTCGCTCAGCTCTCTATTTCTTGCACCAAGACAATCAATTCAATTAACGAATTTCATCGAATTTCTCATGAAAACGACGTTTTCAGTCATATTGCATCAATATAAATAATGTATTTAATCTTATAGTGCCAACTAATGGCGAATCTAGACCGTAATAAGGGGAGGCAAACCGGGGAGCATTTTTGTTTAAAAATTATGGTTTTAAAACACAAATTTTATAAATATTATCTTTAAATAATATGCCTGAAATAAATCGTTACCAATTAACAATATATTATTAATAACAATAACAATTATTTATTAAAGTTATTAATAGGGTTCTATTAATTTTATTAACCTGGAATTATTAATAACAATTATATTATTAATAACAATATAAATTATAACCTGTAACAATTATTAATCTGGTAACACTTTTTCAAAGTATGCCATTTATCAACTTCAATTTTATCTGTTAAGAGTCCAGGTCCAAAGGAGGGAGCCCCCTTAAACCCCACCCCATAGATCCGCTACTGGTACCAAGGTTTGTTGCACGCCAACTTACGGTATCTTCCTCATTGCTTTAAAAGTATGGTGGTACACATACATAAATAATGCTAAGGTTATTACAAATTCATATAAGGGTAATAAAAAAGGCGATATTAACCGTCCTACCGTTGCAATAAACCTTCACTAAATATGTCCGTTTCATTCAGGAATACTTATGTATCATTATTTTCAAAAGAAATTAAAGATTTTACTCAAATCCGCCGATAAAACTTCTCACTCCGAGTTATAAGCCAAGTAGTTTAATAATTTTAGTAAAACAAGATAATATAAGTTTTGAGTATATTAATAAAATATTTATACATACTGACTTGTATTTATTATAAACATGTAAAATCGTTTACCATCAAATTTGTGCTTCTATTACCCCAGATAACTGTTTCAACATGATATTTTGTTTTCTCTTTCATATTCAAGAAAAAAAATTATTGTTTATTACCTATCTGTTTGAAAAGTCAAAATAAAAACTGATAAATCTTAAAGCAAAAACGGGATTGATAACATTATATAAATCTTTAGGAAGGTCGTTAAGTAATAAAATTCTTCGAATGCTTTGTTTTCTTTGGATTATATCAATGTCGATTGTCCAACGATCAAGCTATACAATTATGCAATTACTTCATCTTGACTATGATAATACGAGAATTGCAGGTTTCAATCTGCAGGGGATGGATTGCGTAATGACTTAATTGGCATACCATTCTGAGACGGATCTATTTGAACAGTTCGGCTTCCGTGCTCAATGCTCGTTCCCATCCTCAATACATTTCGCGCCCAATTTGCAACGAGCTCCGTTCTGTAACTATGATATCGCTAGAGTTTGTAGTACTTGAGAATACGCTGCAACTTTAATCTATTCCGAAGGGATTAAGAGGAATCACGGTGTAATTGTCAAAGCTCCGGGATTAAAATGGAGATTTTGAGCCTGGGATCGATTGCCTTTGATGTGGCGAGCACGCCAGCGAGGTAATATGCAACGCCATCTAAAAATACTCTCTTTGCTGCCCATCAATATTGGAGGTGGTTGGTAGACGACGCACATGATGGCCGAGCGGATTCGGAAATTTCTCACTCGAATTACACGCGAGGAAGAAGAAGATGACGAAACATGCATTGCAAGGATATAAGAAATATTATACTAAAGGGGAGATTTGAGATGTAAACAAAATAATATCTTACAAAAAACTTTGCTATTCTTGAAAATGTAAATATTAATATAAACTCAGTGCCAACTCAATTATCAATACAAGCATTCAACCAATAATAATTTTTATAAATTGGACAAAGACGATGCTTTATATTTCAGAATACATTTACAAAGAAATTGGTGTGGTCCTCTTGGCACACCCGTTTAGCTACGTCGTTGTACATAGTTCAGAAGAACATACATGCCACTCGAGTGGTCAAGTTTTGCAACCGAAGGCTATTAAACAGTTACAGTTCACTTATTAACTATCGGTAAATTGAAACAGAGAATATGAAACTTTAAAATATGAATCAATATCTAACTGGAAATTTGACGTATTATCTCTGAGTTAAGCGTACGATGTTAGCTATAAAGAATGTAGTCCCAACTTCATGTTTATTCGTATTATCGAATTTCCCCATCGATTGATCAATCTATAATTACACCAATAATTAATCACCCTTCCCACTTACTTATTTGAGAGTTTTCTGTAAACAAATATTTTTTTAACATTTGTTATTAGTTTTTGAACTAACATACCACACAAAATATTGCACATCATGTTTGAATAAAAGCTCAAATACGTCTGTCAGTATATGTATAACTAAAAAAACAAGAACCAGAGAAATATAAGAAGAAAGTGTTATCCGATGAGCTGACTTCTAAAATTCGTGTAAATGGATGCAATAATGTATGCTGATTTAATTCACTTTATTTTTTAAAACGGACTTTACTTATCATTTAAGCAATATATAGACTATTAAATATTGGGATGAAATACATGGAGAAAATGTATTCGCGAAATAAATTACATTTCAAATCTTAAATATACGAGTATATGACGTTTTAACTGTCAAGATTCTACATTTTTAAAATATTTTCATAGCAGTGACAGGTAATTCTGAAAAGATATTTATTTGTTTGCAGTTTTTGTCCTATCCGTCATTATCATCTATATCTACAGTCTAATGCCAGATCATACTACTTACAAATGGAGTCAAGTGGTTTAACATTTTATATTATTTTCTTTATAAATAAAGCTTTGTTACGTATTATATTATCTTTACTAGTTACTATTATTAATAAAACAAACAAAAAGTAATTTAAATATAAACAAAGATTATAATTAGATTCTTAAATGATTTGGGTAACATTTCCCGTCAGAGCTACTTTAAAGCAGAGACCATCCATTATAAGTGGAGTGACTTATCCCCTCCGCCATCATGTTGGCTCTCACCTTACAGCTGCTATTTACGAGCGGCGCTGTAGAAATAGGTAGCAATTTATGCAGCGGATAAACTATATAGTAATAGCGGCGTGAATACGAATCACCTTCATTAACCAGAGCGCGGCGTTGACTAAACCCTTCTGGAACACGCACGCCTGACCAGGGAACCGGGTTCGGTGCCCGAAGAGGTGAAAGTATTGAAATTGAGGTCAAAGAGCAATAACATTTATAAATTATCAAAAATTACTACTATCTACAAATTGTTTCATCATTTTCTTGTCGTACATTAGAATAAAACATAAAATTCAAAGGAATAATTTAGAAAATTACGGTGCATTTGGCGACAGGAATTCTAAAGTAATAAAAAGATTATAAGAATTTACCATCATTTCCAACATATATAATTAATTTTAAAATAAGAATAGATTTTAAATGATGAACGTTACGTAAAAAAGAAAAATTTAGCTCGGAAGGTGCGTAATGTCACAATCGAAGATGGTCAAATTTGAGATTCCTTGAAGTCGGTCCTGGCTGTTTACATGTAATTGCATTATGACACTTTTTTCTACTTATAGATATAATATCAAAATAAACAATATCTTCCAAGACACTAAATTTTATTAGCTCTTACCACACATTGCAATTGTTCATTTGCTTTACATTTTATTTATTAGGCTCGCTACGTTCAGTTGGTGTTGTCTCTTAGGACCCTCAATAATTGGGGCTTGATTCTCACTCCTTGACACTACTTGGATCTTCGCCCCAGTCAGACCCTAAAGCGAAATACACAGTAGTACGTACTTGTCAGAACGGAGATTCGTCGGATCGGAGACAAGTTGTGGCGTAATCATTTCTCATGATTTTTATCACATGAATTATTTGATCTGAATTAATAAGTAGGTGTTTTCAATGCATGAAATCAACCAGATTTATGCAGTACTAACAAATGAGTTAAATTGGTTATATTAACTAGGAATTACGATTTGTGATTATAAAAGATTTACTTATTTATTTTGATAGCGTCGCTTTAATGAAAATTCCCGATAAATTCGTGTTGATAAATTTATCAATCCACACCGAATTCATATCGACATTTAGTGATGACAAAATTGAATATCCATAAATGAGAATCCCAAATCCCTAAAGTAGATCGAACACTGTTCTCCATTTTGCTTGACGACCCTTAAGATTACAACCAGCCACAATTCTGCGGATGTACTGCGATGTGATCGTGCCGAAAATGCTAACAAAACCCGAGCAGACAGAATGAGGAGCTCGGTCTGAATATGAAAGCTATTTTAAAATGCCAGAGACAGGAAATTATAGCGCAAAGGCAGAAACTCCTCAGCGATTGAGACGAGCCCACAGAGAAAAGGACCGAGTGTGGAGTGGGAAATACAGCTCTCGCATTCCGAACGCCATGAGGGGAGGCTTAAGAGACTGAGCAGAGGGGAAAGCATCTTAAGAAGGAAGAGAGTGGTCTTCCTGAAGACGGAGGGTTGGTAACTGCACTGGGGAACCGGGATATTGAAAAAATGAAACGTTGGTTTTATATATTTTATATTCTACCTATGATGAAGTAAGCTAAGAGAAGACGACGTTTCAGTAATTGATTACTGCCATCTTCAGGTGAAAGTGGGATATAAACAAATGTGTTAGATTTATCTTAGCGACAAAAAGAGAAATAATTAACTACATATACAAATAAAAGAATTCCATATAAATAATTTGAAAAATCAAACCATCAAAGCAGATAATTATAATAAACAACTATAAATTTTCGTTAAGTTGTCAGGGTCAGTTTGTAAATTAAATGTGTATTTCACTGATATGTGTATTATAAAATTCGGCAACAAAAAGGTCGGTAGAATACTTTCTATTTAATTATGATTAATGTCAATAACATACTTACTTATATTTAATGTTTCATGAAGAATCACTTTCATTAGTTAATTTTAACATTTACTGATATGATCACTGGAATGTAAGAGTGTACACGAATTATTTTCTTAAAACAGAAGGGAAGTAAGTTCCCTGTAATTTCCCTATAGCATACGGAATAAATAAAAACCACTGCGAAACAGATGTGGCAAATAGGGACAAGTTCATTGAATTCTTCGCCAATAACACTATAAATTCTGTTTCAGGAAAATATTTTATGTACTCTCTTTTGATAAGGCGCACACTACAAGAGATCCAAAATATTAGATCTGGAAGGAGAGTAGAAGAAATGCAAACTTTTGAAACAGTTGTGTCAATAATTGAAAAATTGACAACAGTAGTTTGACATAAACCTACTACGCATATATTTCTTCCGTGTACCCTACACGTGGAGAAGATGTGTGATAACTTTCGGTCGGGTAAAAACGGCGACGAGCCGAGGGTGTTAACCACTGCACCACCCGTTTGCCTTCCACAACTATACACGAAGAACGAACGAGTGGTGTAGTGGTTAACACCCTGCGATCAAAATAGGGGTCCCGGGTTCGATTTCCGACTCGTCGCCATTTTCACGTGACCGAATGTTACCAGAAACCTATATTATTCATGAAGTACCTTCGTGAAGGACAAGGATATGCACGTAAGAATGAATGTTGCGTAAAAGAGTGATGGATCACTCGTGAAAATTGTCGCTCGATTTGCGAAGAGACGAGAAAATCAATAAGACCTCCAAGGAGATGCGAAACGAGGGAACGAGGAAACGAGAAATTTAAGAAAATGGTTAATTGGAGATCTGATAACAGAGACGCAACGCATGGAGTAGGGTAGTCGTCAATGGAACGACGGTTTAGTTGATAAGGAAAAATATGATGGCAGGGCTGCGCAGGATAAAGAATCGTTTGAAAAGCAGTTGCACGGAAAAGATTTTAATGATCATCCGGGGAAAAGAATTTCGTAATTCAGTGATTTAAGGTGAAATGAGATCATAGTCTTGGTTTTCTACATAAGCGCTGTAGCTATGTATTCTTGATTGAATAAATTTGCTCTTCAAGTATAGTTGTCGTGTATTGTGTTCAAGAATAATTGGTTTTATTTTACTTCATTATTAATTTTTTGTTAGATTAAAGCAGCTACTTCTACATTAAATGTACAGGAGAACGAATGATATGTGAGTACATTCATACATGTTTGTATATATGAGTGTGTGTGTATCTGTTTGTAAGAGAAAATGTATTTGTGTAAGTACCCATATGTGAATGTACACACAAATAGACCTGATGTAAAAAGTTAATTGCGTTCTTTAAATGTAATTTCCTTATCGTTATTACTTTCTGTATTTTTTATTTAACTTCTTATTATGTATACTTTTATTATGTATTTTTTCTCAGTCACCGAGCACGGAGGAATCTCAACTTTTCTGTTATAAAAATGGGATGCGAAATTTCTTGTAAGATCAATTACCATTCGTTCAAACACATTGCTACACAATCAAAGAAGAAATTGAGACAAAATACATGGAGCTATCGGAATTTTAAGATCACTATTTCAAAATGATTTGCGTTCTTGATAGAAAGCTTTCCCCGGTTCCGTCATGTACGACTGCCATTACCTGGTCTCTGACAAACTGATCGTAAGCCCTTAGTTTTGATGGCTGCTATGTATTCGTAAAAATTGCTTTCGATTAAAAATAAAAATAACTTTGGCAAATAGAGTATCTCTTAAAATCACAATGCAAATTTATCACCACTTTCATGTATACACAGAATCAAACAGTGGAACCCTATTTATCCAACCATCTCTTATCCGGATCTCCGTTTTTTAGGAAATTACCCGATCCTGTCTGGCTTTCAACGGAGATTTTGTCATTACGAAACGGTATACTCTTCGTTATAATTTAGTATAGACAAAAATGGCACGTTTATGTACAAAACAGAAATAGCACATTTACGTGATATCTGAAATAGTTCAAGATGTTTAGAGAGAGAAAAAAACATTCCACTCTAATCCGTTCCTTGAAAATCAGAATTTCTAAACATTCTTTCTTAGTGATCGTATTTAATAAAAAAGCACCATCCCGTCTCAAAAGTCAATCACTCAGGACAACGTTGCTCCGATAAAAGGAAAAATACGAACTTTGAAAATCAACATTAACACAGAAAAGTTATTTCACGAGTAAGTATTAGTATCACGAGTAAGTATAGCAACTATTGAAATAACTCTAAATTCGAGATTAATTATAACAATATATAAACGTCCCTAGAAGAGAGCCTAGAGTGTCTGTATCTATAATTGTGTGTCTGCAAAATACCAGTGAATGCGGAAATGTTTGGTTTGATGCGCTTGTGTTGGTAGTTGCAGAGCTAGCTCAAAGGATCACACGTGGACCACGGAATCCAATGCGGTTTGGCTGAAATGGAGAGAGGAGCAGTCTGCGATGTACTGCGTATTGCATCTCACAAGATATAAAGGAGAAAGGGAGAACGAAAGAGGCAGAGCAGAACGTTGCTTCACGGTCCACGAAACACACTGTGGCAGTTGTTAACACAGAATAGACCTCCTTAAGAACGAAGAGAAAAATTGTGGGAGTATTTGCAGAATAAGACATGGCACTAAGGGGAGCAATCTAGAGAAGAAAACAGTGGAAAAAAGATTTATGTAAACTGCTGGAACAGAGAGCAAGCAACAAGAGTAGGATGAACATTCTAGCCTCCGTGTTTCTGGGACTAAGCTACGGAGCTGGTCGAGTTGAGAAGAGGTTATGAAAATATTTTTATGGTTATTTAGACGTTTGCATAAACTCGCAACATGGGGAGCTTCGAGAAAAAAATAAACAGCAATATTGACATAGAAAACAATTGAACAACAACGGTGACATACAACTTTATTACGAAAAGAAAATAGGCAATCGTTCTTAATATTTTGACACGGTGGACATATGACTACAAATCAAAACATTCTAACGAATAAAACAATACATTATTACGACTTCTGAATTGGGAGTAAAAATATCATTTTTGTTAGTTGCATTGTTGTTAAAGGAAAATATTTCAGCTTTGTATCACTCATTTGAGGTATATTTTTAAATTATAGATTTGAAATTTATTCTATATTGGAATAACCAGTTTCGGATCTCACTTGTACTTCTCTCAGTGAGACAAATAAGTACGTAATGAAACTTTAAATTTGAATAATGTTTTTTAACTTAAAACCTTGAAACAACATTGAACATAAGAACATATAAAATATTACTAAGAACTTTTATCTCTAGAAGAAAACCAGATAAATTTCTCAGATTACCTCTAGAAATGTGAGAAAAACAAACTTACTTGTATGTTGATTTTATATTAATAACTTCTCAAAATGAGACTGAATTAAGTCTTAAATAGAAAGGCAATAGAAGTATTGCAGATATCTATGATACAATATTGAAATATGGTGGCGATATTCTTGCACTAAGAGTATGACAAAGAAGACGGCCAATGATTAAATGTCGTGGTTTTTATCTCTCAACTCGGGAAATGAGGATGATCTGGGCACTGATGTTGATTCAAGTGGTTACGTATTGTTTCGAATATCGGATATGCAGATCGAGGAAATATTGTTATTCCGTCGAACCATCCAGGTCAAAGCAGGAATACTACTTGACTTAGAGTGTTCTGTCTGTTTGTTTGATTTTTACTTTCCAATTATATAGAATGTATAAAGAAAATATTGTAACCTGTGGAAACAAATTTGAGATCTCTTCGGATCTTGAAGAATTGGCTCAAGGAGAGTCTATTTTCAAATTTTAGTGATGATGTCCAATGTCGCATGTGTGTATGTAATGTATGTATGTATGTATGTATGTATGTATGTATGTATGCAGAAGAAAACCAGAGAAATTTTTCTCTGACTACCTCTAGAAATTTTGTTTTCCTGATAACTCATGAATAAATTGATGCATCGAAAGCAAATTTGAATGTATTGAGAAAAGAAGTCTATTTCTGGACAGCTCATAACGACTTCATTTACACACCGCACTGCACTTCCTGTTTCTTAAAATTAAAAAAAAATGGTGACCGGTCGGTAAAAGCGAAAACAAAGAAAACAAAACAAAAAACAAGTAGATCTTAGTCTATATTCTAGTACCTTCGTGCACCAATCAGATTCAATAAGAAAGTAAAGCTGCCCATGAGAGGTCATTGAACCGTGAGCAGCGTCAAGAGAGGCGTTGAACAACGGAATAGCAACACCAAGGCGAACGGCGTGCACCAGAGACATTGGATGAGGTCGCTTCGCAACGGACATTAAGCTTCCGTCACTGCACGCGAGGGTCACAGCACACACTTGGAGCGCGGGAAACGGCACAACATGCTTTAAATATTGAGCAAGTAAGCGATGAAGGAAGAAAACTACATTGCTGTTACGACTCCAGTGGAGAGCGCGAACAAAATACGATACATTTCCATGCCTTAAATGAGCTTACGGTGTACATTACACTTTAAATTACTGTCTGCATGACGTAGTTTTTAAACCACATAATGGTGATTTATCGAAAACTTAGTCCAAATAAGACTGAGTTTTTTCACGATTTATTATTAGGAAGTTTTAAAGAATACATTACAGCCATAACCTCTGAAACATAGAAATCAATAATTATACTATGGTACACGGAATATATGAACGAAGATATATTGAATATCCGAGTATAAAATATATTACAATATCGGATATAAACAGATTAACAAAAGTATTTAATTTGAATTGAGTATGTAAATAAATAATTAGACAAAAACTTATTATTTTATTATTTTTATTTATAATTAAATGGGTACATAACGTTTATTATGTGATACAAGTATACGCACTTGAACGATTATCCACTTCCCATCTCACTAAGGTATATCTTGCAAAGTAATTATATCAATTAAAACAAATAAAAAAAGGTTAAAATCTATACATATGACTTTAAAAACTTATGAACATTTTTTTATCCTTGTTTGTTACATATTTGTTTCCTTCATACCACTTGTTCTTGATATTTCATCTTCAGTAAGATGTTTTGACCATTTTTAAAATGTCAAAATTAATTGAGTTCATTCATCGTATGACAATTTGTTACACGTCTAAATTGTTTGTTTCGTGGGGCCTGCAATGTACTCGATAAATATATCTAATATAGAAACATATTTTTAATTTTGATAAATAAACAAATTACGACTTATCGCCTTTTTATGGTGTATTTCGCTATATTTTGTGCATTTTCAGTACACTTTCAGAACAGTTTCAACTTGTGGTGTGAGTCGTCGTCAGGTATTAACTCTTCTTGATTACATAATGGACGTTAAAAGTGGAATCATAATATTTAATTGTCTTAATGCATTATGGCAAAATTCAGACCGTGAGACTCTTCCACGTAACTATGATTTGCGAGGGAATTGGGAGAGAGGTATAGTGAGTTGCCGGAGAACGTAATATAGTAATAGCGTTCCAAGTTGTCGAATCATTGAGAAGAAGAATTGCTGTCTTTATTTTTACACAGAATGTTTCCGAACACTGTATTAAGAATTATTACGAAGAATTGACTTGTATCGATCAGTATATAATATAATATTAACAATATTTAAGTACTCGCTTGCTTCACCAGAGCAACCGTGCGCAACTGTTACGTGGAATCATGTATAACCGGTGCAACATAACTCCCGCTCTGGCTGCCGAGCCTAAAGTGAGGGCGCGGGAGAGAAAGAGGAGGAAAATAAACGCTATTCTGAAAACATTTGTCATTCAGAGCGAAGGGACTACTAATCCGGCGCACACCTTCCGTATATCCCCACCGACCACCGAAGTACGACGAAGAGCAGTGTATGTCGAAGGGGCGGGGAAGCAGTGTTCGTGGAAAACATACCCACCCCTCCCCATTAGCAGATCCTGCCAAAGTTTGCGGACTGACTAGTAGCTACCGAGCGAGAGGGGGAGTTATGTTGCGCGTCTTATACCATACCTCTTAAAAACTTAATTGTTCGGTATATTTTGAAATGTCCAGTGACGTACAGATCCTAAAAGTGCTGCAGAAAATCCCTTACGAAGTAAAATAAACTTTTGACAAATTGATTTTTAAATCGCAATTGTTTTTAAAAGTAATTTTCTTCGAAAGATGTAAAGTATTAAATCAACAATAATGATTACAGTTATTTTATTTGAACGGCCGGTTAAGTTTGAATAAGTTGAAATCAAAATGAATACTGTAATTCTGTTTATGCATCCTAATTTGAGATATTTTTGTGATTTCATCCTATTTACGTTTGCACTTACTACTTAAAGATACTAATCACAATCGAAATTATTGACCACAAGTTGCTATAAGTATATGATATCTTGTTTATATGTATATGATATTGTGACCTACATTATGTATCTTATACTTAAGATACTAAATCAACCTTTCAGTCTGGAGTAGGGGAGGGAAACTTCACCAATTGAGCACTCAAGCGTAGGTGCGATGTAATTGATGTTTCATGAACTTTTCTAACTCATTTAAATACATTGGGACGTGCACACATATCTTGATGCGACGCAAATTGCGTGAAACGTGCAAAATTGTTTCATGGAAACGCCTTTCATGGAATGCGACGATACTATTGGAATTTAGTAAGAAATGGCGAGTTCGAATGAATCAAAAAAATGTAGTTCGATAAAAAGTATAATTCAGCTCATATAAAGCTACAAGTGGGGGAGAAGTATCTGTGAAAGTAATATTGGATATTATAGAAAAATTTTACTTTGACTAAATCCGCAATTGCTCATCGGCGATTCTCGGTCCACTGATGTAACGTGGTTTCAACAGAGTGCAAATTGAACTACTATTAACGTCCATAATATAATATAATTAAATACATAATTAATAACATGCTTATATTTCTGCTTTTTTGTGAACATATTTTGTGTTTATATTTCTGTTTATATCATGTTTATTTGTCATGTTATGTTTATTGTTATAATTTGTTGATCACCTGACGACGACTAATCCAAGTCAAAACGTTGTAAGCTCTTCACAAAAAATATAAATATTTTTCATCCATAAAATGTGTAAGTAATTAATGATTTATTTAATTAGTGTTCAAATTGATATACGAAACGCGTTTCATGTCTGTGTTATCTGCACATTAGCGCCATGGTAAGAGTTAAGACTACCCTACACCATCGCTGTCAGTTTTCTACGACTACTATGTCAATGCACGCACGAAGAAAGAGCATTCTCTTTACAGACCTCATAAAATCTCTCGACTCGGAGAAGGCAAAACAATTGATTGTGTCTCTACTACGCTTTTCCTTGTGAATGAAACACTGCACTCATCAAACACTTGCGGCGTGCTCTAAGCTTTGTCAGCATGGCTGACTGCAAAAGAAATACTCCGCATTCCCATTGAGCTTTCACTTCCAAGTTTTAAAAATTCACACACTTCAATCGATGGCCCGTCCCCTTTTCTCCGTCAGAAGGAAGAAAGCGTTCGTGTAACTGAAAAAGGCGCTTTCATAAAAGATGCTTCAGTCGGTCGACTTCTTTTTCGGGTTGCCTAGCAACGCAAGGGGGCCACGAAGGCTTCTGGGAAATTTCTGCTTGCCACGGGAAAGATTGAGAAAAAAATAATCTCATCATTTTAATAAACTACCTCGTTGAAAAGGGTATTTACGATTATATCTTTGCTTTCGGTTCATTAAAAAAATTTACAAAATCAAAATGGAATAAAATAAGACATAAAATATTTTTACAAATGATCTCTTCATAAGCCTGTACAAATTTCAATGAAGCGCGTAAAATATCTCCTTAAATGTTAATTTATAAAATGACTGACTAATTATGAAGAAGGTTCTTCGTGCTAAAAAATAAGAACTACCTCAAGCATACCAACGTTCATTCTCAAAAGATACGATTTCATTTTATAAACATCATTTGTAAAATCTAATATGATCATGAATGTAAAATATAATATGATCAATATTGCATTCATCTGATAAATGAATCGAAGAAATAACGGTTGAATATTTTCTTCTTCGATAAAAACATTGTTAATTCCTTCCTCACAACCTCTAACGAATCAGCTGAATTGTGGAGAGAGATGTTTCTATCAAACATTTCTTCCATGTCTCCGATATCATCCCTTCAGATCGTTCTGTTCCGCCTTTACAATTTTTTCATATTTGATCGTCCTCTTTTTTTAAATCTCCGTTCTGTATCTTTTTTATCTCTTACGCCATCATCACAGTAGTAGCGCTGCATCCATTTTGATATTCACATATTTGAGCGTTAGCAATGACTGGAAAGATTTTCTCTGTCTTAAGTCCACCATAGCATAACCCTTTCTCTTCAAAGTATATCACTCATATCATTTCAATTTCTGTATAATTTTGTCAGCTATAATCCTCGAACTAGTTTCGGCCAATTTTGTTTCAATACAGTTTAATATAGTGTTTCCTTGAGCAACGCAAAAACAAAAGGTCCCATTTTCACTCTTACCGCTGCAGCGATTTGACAGAAAACATTTTTACTTTCTGAATTTTCATCCTACACTAATTGATAATAAATTATAATAGATAAAACTGGATTTAACTCTTAATCTGTGCAATATGAAGTCGTGATGTACTGTACTACATTAATATCATAGGAGTGAAAGAATATCGTATAACTACTCTTCCCTTGTGGTACTACAACACCAAATGTTGGCACGGAATTCTCCACTTCATGTACTTTGATGATCAAGAAAAATAAAGCAAATTATTTACCGTGATGTCCTTTCTACGTCCAAGATAATACATTCTTCTTCTTCTTCCGTTTCCCACTTGAGGTGATCTCGACTAAGCGTTTTAACTAATATTTTATATATGACCTAACTGATGACAACATGGCATGCTTATCACACTGAGGTCATGGTTAATAACTTTGGTCTCATTTACACCAAATCTCACATGCGGATCTACCCAAACAAAATTTGAATACTGTGTTTAGAAATGAATGATTTCTTATGTCCACGAGTCGTAACCCCTCACTCTGGGATCGTCCTCATTTTCCTCCTCCGAGGCGTGTCCGCTGTATACACCGTCATGCGCGTGTGTCAGCAGGCGGATGGCTGCTCGCGGCCAATTTCGCTAATGGAGCGTGAGACGAGAGCCAACTTGCGCCCGCCTCTGCTTCCTACCCTCACAGCTCCCGTAGTTCCATCCAACGATGCAAACACTTACTCTCCTTTTACTTTCTTCAACTCTCGGGGTCATTACACGGGTAGATCCAGAAGTGGCGTTACTATAGATGAACAAGGCGTTTCTTGGGGATTCATGGTTGGATGAAATAAATATTAAAATTTAAAATTTTCAATTGTCCATGATCACTTGGATAGCTGACTACATGGGACAGCAGTATGAAGGGGACAAAATGTTACGGATGGATGCACTACGTGAAATTTGGCGCAGATGGAGAAACAGGAGAACATTATTATGGAACTGTGTACTTTACGAAAATGAACGGACAAGATTTTCGAAGAAATACAGACAATATAATATGTTAAATTTACGACGACTTATAGATTCTAAAAGCAAATTTGAAGTTTTTAATGTGTATAACCAGGAGCTTGCTGTTATACAATAGGAGATATATAAGAGAACCTGGTAATAATATTGTATCAGACGAGGTGTTCCTATGATCTATTTTATATAAATAAATGAGAAAAATGTATACGACCACTACCATATAAGACAGAAATTTGAGTTTTCGGATCGGGTAAATATAAAACCTTGGGCGGACGGAAATATATAAGTTCGTTGGTGGAAATACTAAAGGTTGTTAATAATTTGTTTCGAAATATCTAGATCATCAAAAGCAGTTTAATGAGTAATTTATTACTTCCTTTCTTGAAAGGATTTTTTCCTTGTCCCAAATTTTTAGTTTTTTAAATTACTTTAAAATAAACAAATTCACGATTCAAATTGTGATTGAGAATGAAATCTACACGATGTAACTTACATTTTTCATTTTGCAACTCCAAATCACGCGTTGTATACGATCAAGTTATCTATTTTTAAGAATGGTTTAACTATTACTAAGTTTAATAATAGAAATCAAATTTCGCCAGCTTTCGAATTTTTCATGTAAATTCTTTCATTTCTTTTCAAAATCGATTCCAAATTTATTTAGCTTCATGTTGCCTTATCAACATAACTTTTGTACCTTGTCTCTCTGTGTGTTAAGAAATACGGTAGGGGAAGAATAAATCCAATATTCTATTCATGTTACTGAAAGAAATATCTACAGTCTGACATAAAAAGTACTTAGCCATCTCTGTTTATTGTATTTAAATATGTCTTCAACACAATGAAGGATCGTGTAAATCTTTGGAAAATGATTATTGATACAAGTACTCGGCACTACTCTCGTAGTGAAATAAAATATTTTAAGTATCAACGAGAAACTCTTACCATAGAGCAGAGTTCATACCTAAATTGGAAGTGTTAATCCTTTTTCTGCAAATAAAAATCTTCGCCAGATATTGAAATTGCCTTTTACAATCTTGTTTACTCCAATTTTTTTGATCTGCTCAGCACATTAATGACTTCGAGATGATTGTATGAGGTTCATGTTTAGTATAATCATGCAATATAGTCGTATGTCATAGTATGGAATTTTCAGAATAAATATTAGCAGAACTGTATTTCGAGACATATATTTAGAGCATAAGGCAAATCATATCTCCTTCATTCAGGTCGAAGAAAAAGTATGAACGCTCCTTAGGTGACTGCAACGCACTCGAAAATCACAGCAATGACGTCTCCATTGGCAAGACAATATCTTACGAACTTTTTTGCTAAAGGATAAAATGTAATGTAACGATGCATACGAAAACGTGTGAAACACGTATGGATAGTGCTAGGAACTCAGTAGGGCGTCTCGAACGGCCAGTGAATAGCCATCCGAGGGAGGCGGTGACGTCTGCGATGTTGGTAGCCCTGACGGGAAGCCCCGAGGCGGCTCCGGGATGATCCCCACGAGATGTGCTGAGGCAGGAGAATGAAAAGGAAAATGTGCCGGTGAAGCGGGGAGACAAGTTGGAGCAAATCGGCTTACTGCTTCTCCCTGCACTCACCCCCTACGTCACTGCCATCAGAGTTTCGTTCGCGACAGTTATCGCTCCGCCGCCCTCCGGGATCTCAACTCCTTCCCTCCACCCTCCGCTTCTGTCTTTACCTTTCGCGACTCCATCCATTTCGCTGGCTGTTCTCTCAATCCGTTTGGTCTGTCCTCTTTTGCCTCTCTGTCCGTCTCTACGTCGCGAACAGTCCCTTGAGGAAAGCCCTCGGGTCACCGATGCCTCTTCCTCACTTAGGTCACCTGTTACCGTCGCATTCACCTCCGCTGACCTCATTTTATGAATTGTCGTTTCAGCAGTGTTCTGTGACCGGCAATTTGCACGCTTTTCAAATCTGCGACACGGTAATTTACCTTTCAAAGCTTTCTGAGTAATATGTTGTTAAGCTTGTGGAATCCACATAAATACTTTATTTCTGAATTAAGATATTCATTTTGATCCAATTGTGTGTCAGTGATTTTTATCTTCTGTAAAAAATCGTTTGTCTTCAACCGCAACAATTTGTTCTTCTTCTTTTGAAAATACGATCAGAACTACAGGTCTCGGTAATAGATATACTGTTATTTAAATTAAATAACATGATTCTTCACCCATTGACTATCTAAGTTTTAAATTTAGTCTTTCTTAGCAGATGTATTGTTCTGTGGTTAAAGTTGCCTCAAATTTTTTAAAAGTGCTTTTATCATATATTCAATGCTTAAAAATAATACTCTAACAATTTACCCAAGACGTCACCCTAAACGATTCTTATCATTGTAATTTTAATAATACAGAATTCTCAAATGAATGCCAAGAGTTTCAACATCGGTTGAATGCAACTACACCAATCTTTTATATCCAACACTAGATTAAAAACTTTAAAAAGATATATGTAAGCCTGTCTAACCTGAAATTACCGCCTAGAAGATTTCTTCAACAACTTATAAAAAATTCGTTAAACAATTGATCAGACTTTAATCTAGCATATATAATTGTTCTGCTTTATAAGTAGAAATTTCGAAATCTATAAACCTTATAGTTTAAGAGATATAAGACATCAAATATACAAACAATATCCTTTTTATAACCTTATTCATATATTAGTTAGATGTAACCTGGTGAAGTTCGATTTCCAAATTATTCTCCGAATGAGACTATTGGTCTCGTTAACAACATTCATCATAAATAAGCTCAGAAGATGACTGCCACGCCATCATAATACGTATTTTGACAGAAACAAATCTTCTTTTCTGAGTATTATGTGTTTCAATTGGAAGTATTCATTATGACGTTAACGGGAGCTCGCCGTCGCTCCAATTTGCATTCTTTAGATGTTATGTGTGGACTCATGCCGGGTCGCGTAAAGTGAACAAACGGAGGTTGTGATATTTCTGCTTAAAAAGGCATGAATGATGTAATAAGGTTAAAAGTGCTACGAGAAATAAAATTCCTGAAGTAAATCGCAATTAAATCATTTCTTCCTCGAAGCATCCTTTGTTAAAAGCTCGTTGATTTTCAAATTGCCTGCCGGTATGTAGAATCAGCTTTTCCATTCCAGCAGTTTTTCCACTTTATCGACCACATGCCTTTCATAAAATCGAACACCCAAGATGAAAAGGTAATCGGAAAAAAAGTCAGTGAGCGCTGGGTCCGTGACCCGCTTTGCACAATACTCGGCAGCGTTCACTCGCCAATTGGCTACGCAAAGAGTAGGAAGTCTGGTTCAAAAGAAAGCCATCCGCATCATCTGCGCTCATAATAGAATTTAGCCTTCTATCCTGCGGAATATTTTCAAAATGAGGGACACGTGGAAAGTGGGTGAAAGAAAATTGAGATGTAGAAAAAGCGGGAAAGATTAAAAATTAACGAAATATTTCCTTAATGTATATAAAATGATAATAAATAAAGAAGAAAAAATACCTTAAAATTATTATTTATTGATAGAAAACTCAACTTCAGACAGATTGTTTAATAACAGTTCTTGAATTAAATTGTTTAATAACAGTTCTTGAATTAAACCACAACACCCCATAACGTTTACCGACGCTACATTGCGACCACACACCTGATCGTCGATCAAATTTCTCTGGTTTAACACTATTTTAATAAACACATGTAACAGTTGATTGAGTCGCTTTAAAAACATTAAATGTTTTGTTTAAAACCATCTCTATAAAAATACAGTGGCCAAAAAAAATAAAATATTCGTCTGATGCGTTCTCAACGGAAAGCGTCATAAGTGAAATTTTTGAATTTTTGAAAAAAAGTTTTCAAATTTCTTCAATATGTATTGTTGTATAGTATTATCGCTGCAATATATTTTTATTTATATTCATGCGATACGATGGAAAGTAGACTTAATGGCCTGAGCTATTTTCACGAATAAAATTCAGTTCAAAAAAAAAAAAGATTGGACACAATGTAACCTTTCGTGAACCCCGATTTAAGAAACGCTGTTCTAAATTTCTTCTTAACGAGACGATATCATCTCCTTCACATGGAGGATCCAGAGATAAAAATCCTCTAATTAATCCGGTTTTGTGAGTCTCGGAAGTGACGACGTCCGTGAGCGTCTTGCGGAGATCGCGGGAGGCGCGCGCATTAAGAAGCTCCGGCGTTTGTCCGCTTGGCCGGCGAGGGAGACGTGGCGCAAATGAACAACACTAAATCAATGTCCAACGCCGCGAGTATAAAAGCGGACTGCGCAAGTTGAGCAAACGGACGATGGACACGCGAACGACCATCGCCTTCTGGAGTTTTCTGGAATTTGACAAATGAGGGCTTAGAACAGACAATGGCTGTTCTTTTACATACACCGCGAGAAATATATTTACGACGAGCTTTCGAAATAAATTTGGCTTTTATCTAAATAAACATGCTGATAATTTTGTATCTGTATTTAAGATATTTCTGACGACGCAGAATTAATATTTTAAGAATCAAAAATTTTTACATCGATTTTTGCTTCTGAATCACACCTCACTAGCTGTTAAAGCAATTAATAGACTTTTCAATATTTAGATGAAATACGCTGTCTCTTATGACAAAATAATGTATTTCCGCATCATTTAAACATCAATCTTAGAAATTGTTTACTTATCAGAAGAGAGGTGCGAAGTACCAAACTTGAGAGCACAAAGGTATTATAAAATATTACAAATTTTTATTTCTTTATTCTTTAAACTTTAAAGAAAGGTACAAATGGTAACTTTTTGTCATACAAAATGAAAGTTTCGTGATATCTATGAAATTAGTCGAAAGGAAAGAAACATAACTTGTGAAAAGTGCTATGATATGGGATATGTGCCACTTATTCTTCATAGAGCTGCCTGTAGTGCTGATTATGCTCTTTCNGGGATATGTGCCACTTATTCTTCATAGAGCTGCCTGTAGTGCTGATTATGCTCTTTCTCAGGCAAATAAAAACCTGTAGATCCTTCTTCTTTACGGTCGTAATTGACAAAACTGGTGAGATAACTTGAAACATTGTAGATTGTAAACATTTTTCTCGCTTCCCTTCCTTCATGACCGGAATTTTGCGACCAGTCTCAAGTTCACTATATGATTCTTTCACCTCTACACTTCCCAGGTTTGCAGAATTATAAGTTCGTTCACTCCTTTCACTTCAAATCCATTGAATACAAAACAAATAAATTGCAAATTGCACCTCTCTTATGAAATTGGCCACAGACTTAGCACTGCCGTCATTGTTCGATGAAACTACTACAACAATTCTCACAGTTTGAGACGACTCAAATGACGCTCAATACATATACCTCTCTTAGTTCGACACGAAAAATGTCGAATGACTAGATTCTAAATTTTCTTATTTTACTTAAGAAAATGATATTGTTCTTCTGGTAATGTTTTTTTCCGTTTTTGAATTAATATCAGGATTATTTTGAGTTCTGTTACCTACAGTCGCAACCGCTGTTATACTCACACAAGAGTACATTTGGTGAATTATTGATTATATACATGAATAAAAGTCTAATATTATTACTTTCCCACGCACAGTTTGGAAATGATTTGAGTACAAGTATTCCCATATGAAAGACTTTTCAAAATCATTGGGACTAACATTAATAAGGTATCTCTAATTGATAATTGTGATATCAAAAACATTTTTTGGAAACATCTTTCTATTGAACCAAAGTTGTCCAGTTCTAATAGTATACGTATAATATTGATACTTACCAACTTCATTGATCGTTATCTAAATGTTCATCAGGTTGCTCCTCCATCAGAACCAGCATGCGACCGTTCAAAGATTTGCCAAAACCAATGTGAAAATTTTGTCAATATTCATAGTAGACATTTGCTTAAAAATCGTAAATCTGAAAAGAAAATAATATTATCAGAGATAAGAAACTGATATTTTATCATGTGTGAATGAAGAACAAAACATGTAATTCACTGTCAATATGATAAACATTATTTCAATTTTTTAATGTATCTTATTCGTCAAATCTCCAATCTTATTAGTATTCATGAACCATGACATTTGACGACTTTGGTTAAAATTGGAAGCATTAGTTGCGTCAAAAACTAGCCAATATTTTTTCAACTGCTCCGTAAAATGTAAACATTTGTATCACATATTCATTTTTCAACAACAAAAACTCGCATTTTAAAACATACACTCCTTAGAAATGTGTTTTTGATATGTTTAAAATTTTACAGATAAGCGTAGAGGACAGAAACCTGGTAACCTTTCACCCCATTAAAAAGTGAAATAACACAAAACTGTTTCTATGTATCTGAATTAATAACGCTTGCAAGCAAAAAACGGAGATGATATCGTAACTAAAGCCTGTGATATAACGAAAATTCGAAAAATCACATTTCACCTAAACTTACCTATATAATAAGAATTTTGAAAAATCGTTTCTTAGTGAGATCCTACTATAAAAGCAACACAGTCTCAAAATTTCAAGTTCCCCATTGTAAATAGGTCTTTTCTTCTACTTTGATGAGTCAGTAAATGTAGATAACAGACTATTTCTTCCCTTTTTTGCCTTTATCCCTTTTCTGAGAAGTTTATTCATTGGTTCTGTCAAGATCCAATCGTGTATGTCGCAGCTGATAAACCTTACGCACATTATGTTGATCCTAGTTCTACAATTTACTTGCATTATATCATCAAGACAAATAAATAATCACTTACGTCCTTTTTGTGACAATCACAATATATTTTTCTGTATTTCACAACTACTCGACGTATCGGCTCGTGACTTGAGTCGTCATGTGAACAAATTGTAACAAGAAACATTAAAATACCAACAGAACAATTTAATAGGATATTAAACGTAAGTATTATCACAAAAAAGCAAAAATCACACAAACAATAAAAAAATTCTATTGTATGTATGTACATACTCGATAGTTTTTTCTGTGTCAGTACGTAAGTTCAAACTCCCATTTGTGTTTCTATAAATATCGTTCCGTATATGCAACGTTTTTAATAATTATCTTATTCGTCTAATGTTAATGTGTTATCCCGATCCATCCAGTAATCATTAAGAATACTATGGGATGTTACTACACCGTATTTATTAAAATTTGGTTTGTACTCCTGTGAAATACAGTAAAAATATATTATCGTCCAAAAACAGTTTTTTAGTGATAATTAATTCACTCTGTTGATCATTGAATGACGTGAACGATAAAATCACCTACACCAACACCATTGACGGACTCCTCTCATTCAGCCACCAGACGCCGTATCACACGCCATTGTGTATAGAGAGAAGCGCGAGAGAAAAAGAAGAAAGCCGCTTATGGTGAAGGAGTGGCAGTAGAGAAAGTGCCAAGATGAAGGGTCTTGGATCGTCGCAGCAGCGAAGGGGCTGGCTACGCGTTGTAATTAGCGCCCGCTCCATGACAAATGAGCCACGCCGCCGCGCCTGGTGAGAAGGGAGGGGGAAGGGGGCGGCGGCTGCAAAGGCCAGCGCCACTCAGCGCGTGTCCGACGAAGATTGGTTTTCTGCCGCGCCGTATAAATGTGCTATGGTTTCCAAATTAATTTGCACAGCTCCTCTTCTTCTACTTATAAAGTTATGGAATTGTTAATTAGAAGTCGTACATAGAAAAATGAAGCGACGTAACTGCAAGTTTCGGGAATTCCTTGAGGTCTACCTCTGTTTTTTTTCTTGGTGCTTTAGGGCTAGTCAACGTCAAGGTCATTAGAGTCCTTTCTACCCACTTTATTTTAAAATAAACCATCACTTGCGTATTCATTAATGTTTTTTTTCAATATCACTAAAACATTCTTTAATTTCATTTTTTAATGTTTATTTAATATTTTGTGTTTATTTAATATTTTGTGTTAAGGGATAGAGTTGCAAGGTACGCTACAGGTTTTGGCTTTGGACTTTGGGTTTTGGCTTTGGTATGGTGTGAATATTCCGAATCTAAAATCTTTATCTTACATTTCTTTCTTCTAATCACTCGATTCTTTCAACCACTCCTCCACATGACGACATATGTAATGATAGCAAACATGTGTGGCTATTAAATACTATTGAAATGATAGCATCAAGTTCCTTGTATCCGTATCCTTTGAATATCAAGTCACATAATGTGATAAATTACAAAGTAAAATTATAATATTGATTTGTAACGTTATTAGAAACCGTCAATATAGTACAGTATGTATGTATTTATGTTTGAAATAGCGTATGGCACTCTATGCGAGAAAATATGAAGGTTATCTAATGTTAAATGGCAGGCAATTTTCCTTTCGTCTCCGAAGTTTCCTTCAAATGTGCAAAATTTAAATTATTATTAAAAACTCATTATTCTGAATTCTCAATCATTAACAACTTATTACCACACTTCAAATTGTTTTTCTGAAACAAAAAACCAATTTACTGAATTTAACAATAAAATAAATATTTTTCTGAAATAAACGGTTTAATTTTTGTTAAAGAATTCTACAAATATTTTAAAATAATGCAAAGACACAACTTAAAGGGTGATAGAAGTAAGTTTTGAATTTATTGATTAACTAAAAAATCAAATAAATAAGCATTCAAATAAATAAATAAATATTTTATTTATTTAAAGAAATAAACATTTTATTTCAAACATTTACGACCCGTTACATCAAGTAATGTTTTATCCTTGTGTATCATATAGTTGGTTTCCTTTTCATGAAAATGGACCTCAAAATAATGTCATTTTAAATACAAATATTCTTTTACTGAAATCCACATTTTTCGAAACAGGTTATCAGGTTGTTTTGTTATAAACACAATTAGTCCTGCAACAAAACTAGAAAAAAGTGCAAATTTATGGAATATACTATATTTCTTCTGTTTTAAAGATAAAATCAAGTCAACTTTGTTTTCTTGTTTTTTGTCGAACATATAAAGTATGACTCCACGGACTAAAAATAGTCTCTGTTACTCCCTTTTATGATGTATAAAACACAATGGTTTTAAAATATTTTTCATACTATTTGATTCACATTTGCCAAGAAGAGACAAATTGTTCTTATCCTCGTCTTTAATGAACAATGTGTAACGAAGTTGTCTCTGACAAAGAATGTGGATATTTGAAACGTTAAGTCTCGTTTTTGTCCCTTAGCGGAGAAAGGAAATCTCGAAAGAAAGGGTTTGCGCTTTTGTGTCTCGAGTCCCTTCTGTAAAGCTACACCCAATTATTTCTTAAGTGGAAGGTCGACACTTGGATTAAAGTGTTACCTCGGACTTTTCTCGCACAACAATTTACCTGCGTTGCAGACCCAATCTACGCTCTTCTGTTATAAAGCGAATTCTCTTATTATTTGTTATCAATTGTTAATATGATTCATTTATATTATCAATTGTTTATCTCATTTTATCGTTCTTTGTTTATTTTATTTCAATATAAATAATTACTTTAAACAAAAGAAGAACTTGGAGTATTTTTCCAAAAATTAAATTTCTATTTACTATTATTGATCATTGTTATGCAAGCTTATGGATATGCATACTAATATGGAAGATGGTTTAAAGACATAAAACAATAACAAATATTTCATGCGTTAATATTCTGGTAAGCATTTCGTTTGCTATTAAGGTAGTAGTAACATAATTAGAATTTACTAAAATATCTTAAATCTTCTAAAATAAACAAAGTAACATTTATTGGGATTTTAACTTGAAAAACATACCTCATAGGCCTTTCCAATGAAATAATTACAATAATTGATATATTATATTTAATACATTATTTCTTATGGAGAAATTACAATAATTGATATATTGATATATTTAATACATTATTTCTTATGGAGAAAACATTTTCAAAACTAGACTAACTTTTAAATCACGAAAGAGGTGGAAGTTTACTTGATTTATAGTACGTTTTCCGTAGCACTTTTACATAACTTTTTAGAATTTTACCCGACATTTGAGAAAGCTATTTCACCTTTTCTGAGGTGAGATATATAAATCAGGACACCGATGCGCTCGGCCGCCATGTTTGTACATGCTCTTATGCATTTCAATGGAGTCAAGCGTGTTCCTGAATATTGTTTGTAATATATCTTCAAATGATGGATAAAAATTAAATAATGTTCTTTTCGTTATTATTCATATTGTTGTGTTTTAAAATAATTAGAATAATAATAAAGAAAACAATTATACATCGTTATTTGACTAACTTGGAGTGCTGGTTCCACCTTACTAGCTTCCAACTTCGGATAAACGTAAAATTTCTCACTTTCTAATGTTTTAAATTATTACAATACGTATCCAGGATACATTGACAATTAGTTGTTACGTAGAAAATGTAAAAAATTAGTCGTCGACCGGAGATCGAACAAAGTCTGGCGTAAGAAACGACCCCACGGAACACATTTTCACGTCCGGTTTTGAACTGTTTGATGGATTTCAAGTGAGAAAAGACGCACAAATGAAAAATGTCTAGTTCTGCTTTCTGAAGGTTTCTCACTGTGAATGCAGAATGATTAATTTAAGGACTGATTTTGTGCGCTTAGGGGTCTCATTGCGGACGATAATTTCACGTCCGGAATGATTTCGTATACTGAATAACGGACACAGAACTCCTTGTATTAAGAGCTTTTTTCTCTTGTCACTATATCATAAATGAAATTTTTGATTCATTTATTATATACTATGGACTGTATTTAACATTTACTATACATTTTATAAGGAAGTTGATAAAACTGCTTGCTTTTATGACATAGGCATTACTGACGTCAATGATGAGCAATTTTTCTTATCAAACCTTCTTGGCTTCCCCGAACGAAATTTTCTAAGGACATTTTCACAAAAAGAGTTCTCACTATATTTATTACGAGATACACTTCTTATTATATTTATTACGATTTATTTCCGTGGCATGAATACAGTCCATTCTTCCAGTAAAATTGTCTATTACAACACAATGCGCAAAAATCAGGAATATGTATTGAATTATTTTTAATATGAAATATAAATGCACGTCACGTGTTTTGTATGACTTCTGAAAAATAAGAGTATCAAATTTTGCTTTCTCTTCAATGCCTCAGCGCTGCCTCATGTCAGTCAATGAACTGAGAGGTGAAGTTGTATTTAAAAACCTAAATTATTATTTTAAATCTTATGCGTTATTATCTGTGCGTTATATACCACATATTTCGTACAAGAAGTGTCAAGAAGATAAATTGGAAATGAAAAAAACTCAACCAGAGTGACAGGCGACTCACGAAATAAAATGGAGTAAAATAGTTATCTCCTAAATTACTGTGTTTTATTGACAAATGAATATGTAAGCAATTGGTGACATATATTGTCAAACTCGTGACCCTTTCATGTTTCTCATGACATCGCGATAGATAGCGACTAGAAATAAATCGTCTAGGACCGCTATTACGGACGAAATTACGGACAAGAAAAACAATAACAACATATGAAAAAAATAATTATATAAAACTTTCTTGATAATATCCATACTTATTTTCGGCCATCCTGACTGACTGATTATTTCAACCATGAAGAAAATATTATTTAAGATGGAAATTTGGAAATTTGGAAATTTGGAAATTTGGAAATTTGAAAATTTGAGGGGATGTTGCTTTCGTGTTACAAGGGTTCACTAATAAACCACTTTTCGAAAATTCTAATATAAAGATGTTAAATGTGCATTTTTTTTTATTTTACCGTATCTTACAAAGTTAGACATCACCAGGGTTTTCGCTGGGTTTTTCGTATTTCAATTTTCATCGAATGGAAAGTAGTAAAAATATTTTCAGTATCTTATCTGATCCGAGTATGTGTCAGCGTTCTTACCTTTTCTGTAGTCGCGCATATTTATGGACCTCCAAATACTCCCATGATGATGAAAGAGATCTAGAATAGGTTTTAGTTCTAAAACATTTTTTTTCTTTTGTGTCTTGGATTGTATTAGTACTTTTCTTCATGTTCATGTATTCCGAAGAATATATAGATTTTTTTTTTAAATTAATGTCTCAATAAGCAAAGTGTATGGTAATTACGCAGTAATGTGTGCAAAAATCACACAAGTTCATACGAATTTGGTTCTCATTAAAAGAAACAACCCTTGAAATACTTCCTTTGCATATTTAAATCACTTTTGAAAAATTTTAAATATTTCCTCATTTTGCACTTTTTAACATTTTTAGGAACAAAAGCTTTCTCATTTCAAAGCATCCTTTTCTTTAATTTTTTTTTTGCATTCTCCTATTAAGAAGGTCTGCGTACGCACTTCATGACTCGAAATTGCTTCTTTCATTCTCCGCCTCGCATTTTCATTTATTTCTTCTCTCGTCGTCTTCTGTGGTGAAGTGGCGTCAGTTAATGGGCGCCACGCTGCCGGCACTTGGTTTGAAGTGCTTAGGAAAGAGACATGTTGATTGTAACGGTGGACGCTACCTGGAAGCTCTTCTGTAATATAATGAGAGAAAGTCCTTCTTTGCTGGACTACGAATTCATGAAATTTCGCTTCGGCAACATTATGAATAAATATCAATTTTCAAGTCTCAACTGTACACATAATGCCACTTGTGGAAAAAAAGATGAAATATCGTGTAAACCCTCAATAGGAATCCCTAAATGAGGTAACTTTTTCACCTAGCATCGATATTAATATTATATATAT
>NNCF01127056.1:623158-659493 GCA_002313205.1 Laupala kohalensis
AGTTTCTTTCTAAGGGATCTTACATTATTATAAAAAACAAAAAATGTCACTTGGGAACGTAACTTTGCAATGTAATTTCGTCACGAAACTTTAGTCGTTACGAACCAAAGTCATGTGACACATTATATACATCAAATATATTTTAAGATTAAAATAAGATTGAAGAATGTTTTCCCCTACAATTGATTCATACCTTGGCAAACAATAACTTTCTTCTACCATTTTAAAATTTAATTAATTAAACAATACATAGTTTTTAATATAACTCAACGTTTCGTCAACACATATTTTACTTCTCTGGATGTTTAATCAATAATGTAAATATATTTGCATGGAAACAAGAGATTCGTTTCCGAAAAATATATTGGAAAAAGATGTCATAGTTACAAAATAAGTGAGGGAAAGACGGAGAAAGGGCTAAAAAAACATTGAGAAAATAGTTTTTTGGTCTGTTATAATAAAGAGTTAAAGTGTTGTTTTTAAGCAGTGATTAATTATTGACGTTTTCATTGAGATTAACAAAACCGCTTGTTTTGTCATTACTATCATATTTTATTAAAACTGTAAAAGCATTCTAAACGTCATAATCGTCCGAGATACTCCAGAATAAGGGCAAAATTATATGAAATTCTAATTTAATATTTTCGAAATCGAAAGAAGCTCACTATTTCTGTTTTCAATTTTAATTAATTATTTTACTTCAGAGACGTATCTAATAAAAAGAGTATATCGAAAATATATTTCACAGTTGTACATTTTCTCTAACAACATGAATTTATTTTATATTTTAACACACTTTTTGAAGCACCCCTAACGTTGTGTTATTAGCATTTCAGTATTGCAATTACTAAAAGGGCTTTTATGGCCTCTGGGTTCGTTTAGCCTTAACATCAGCTTAACACTTATCAGACCTTCGATGCTTTAATTCCATCAAGTATCTTCCCGTTTCTTTCAACCTCCTCCTTTTAGAAGAAGCCCTTTATAGCCCTCGAACGCTCTTGATTTCTTCGTCAAATGACTCGCAAACTTTTGCTCATCCTTCCATCTACACATCTTTGCTTCTTCAACTGCAAGAAGAAAATAAGCTTCTAAAATAACTTACCGAAAGCAAATACATTCATCAAAATGTAAGTAAGATTTAAAATGATTATTCATAGAGAACTTCGAATATATACAATTGAATTATGTCAGAGTGGAGCACAGTTGTTGGGTCTGCCCTTAATTTGGATACGAATCAGAAGAATTTTTGGAAGAATATATGAACATAAAAGATAGACACCAGGCATTAGAATAAAGTACGAGGAAGAAACACGATATTTATGATGAGCAAAAAATACAAGAAACAGATAAATAAAGTTATAGAAACATTCGTATAAAAATCCATGAAATCACTATGTTTGACGAAAAGTGCAGAAAAAAAGGAAAAAGATATTGAATCATGGGTAATTTCTGAAAGAATTATCATCTAGGTATTTGGAAGTAATCTTGAGAGAAGATTTAGGGAAATTTAATTCCGTCTATTATTTTGTGCATTAATCCTCCATGTCTACATTTAGTGTTGTATAAATAACAATAATTACAATAATAATTCATGTCATTATAAGTAGAAAAAGATTGTGTCATTCTGACCTTACTTATTAATCCAAAAGGCATTTTCAATCTTACAAAAAGAAATTTACAAAATAAATATAATCCTTCTAAAGATAATCCACCCCCTTCTTCTTCGAAAAGTTAATATTTTTTTAATATAACATGAAAATATAAAAACAAAATAAAAAATTGAAATATTCTAAAATTATCTACCCCCTTCTTCTTTGAAAAGTTAATAATTTTCAATGGAAAGCTGTGGCTAAAAGCACCGTTATGAATGGTCGAGTTATAAGGAAGTCTCAGGAATTTCCATTGACGTCACAGTTTTCCGTGTAACTAGCTTCAGTTGTTTTATGGCTAATTTTAGCAGGGGGAGGAAATATCTGGCTTTGATGATTGAGTGTGAATATGTTGGAATTAAGTGAATTCTGAATGTGAATGTTTTCTAATTTAAATCTTTTCCAGTAATTATTTTCTATTTCCAGAATTTGGAAATCATTGACTGTGTGGAATGTGTGATTGTTTTCTATAAGATGTGTGGCGAAATGCGAATGTCCAGTGAGGTGTTTGAAAGTGGGAATGTGTTCGTGTAGTCTTTTATCAAAACTGCGTCCAGTTTGTCCCACGTACATCGCGTTGCACTCACCGCATGTGAGCGCGTACACTCCACTTAATTGCGAGAGGGGTGTAGGATCTTTTGTGTGGGAGAGGATGTTTCTCAGGGACTTAGGTGCATGGAAGGAAGTGTATAGACCGTGTTGTTTAAGTAAATTTGCTAAATTTAGAGAAAGATTGCCTATGTAAGGTATGGTAATGCGAGGGGTCGTGGTGCCTTTATGAAGGGGGGAAAGTGTTGTGATTTGTTTTCTGTGTATTGTGTGTTTTTTCTTCATAATGATGGAATCTACCAAACTGGTATCATACCATTGTTAAATGCAATTTTTCTATTGTACTTCTGAATTTTGTCTGGAGAATGTGGAATGGAGAACAGTCGATATGTCATTGCATGGAACGCTGCATGTTTATGTGTGGGTGGATGTAGTGAGGAGTTATGAATGATCGTATCTGTGTGTGGGGGTTTTCTAAAAATGTCTAACTCGTGGTGTTTCTCAACAAGTGTAATAGAGAGGTTCAAAAAGTTGAGTGTCTTATGTTCGTGTTCTGTTTCTGTAGTAAATTTAATGGTTGGATGTATGGAATTGATGTATGATAAAACCTGATTACGTTGGCTAAGAGTACAGAATGATAAAATCTTTTACTACTTATAATGAACATCAATCTGTCAACGTCAGACAAATTCATCAAAATAATTCATGTAGTGCAAATGGGGTCTCTGACCCAGTGACAGTATAAAAAAAATAAAATATACAAAAAACTAAAAAAAGGCATATCTTTTGCTAACAACTTATAAATACTAGAACAATGCACAATACTGTATACCAAAAATTAGGGCATTTGAAGGGGAAAACATTGTTTATTTTTTAGATTTCCTCTTATTTCTCCACTTTTGGTGTTTCAAGGTATTTTTAATTTTTAGTTTTATATTTTTAATGAGTACCATTTATTTGTAACAAATTCTTTCAATTAACACGAATTTTTTTAGGTTTCTTATGTTCTGGGCTAATTTATTCAATGATTCTCGTATTTATTTGTTATTTTTATCTACGATCTTTTGTAACGTTCATTGTTTTTTGTACTTTTGTGTGTTCGGTCACGGTCCAAGAGGGTCTGTTTACATTGAGAAATTGTATTCTTGCAATAATGTCATCGCTATACGTACTCATCATTCCCAGTCACATCGGGGGGAATGTATCGCTAACGTACCCAAAGAGAAAGCAGAAACAGCGAATAGACATTTAGCTACTGCTTTCTCATTTAAGTCAATTTTATTTTGGGGGGCAGTATCGCGGTGTAGATGTGGCTCGCAGGGTGGGGCAATGAACTGATACCTGGAGGATCGGAATTTCAATCCATATGGAATCATAATAACTTTGCTCCCAGACCTATTTAACCAAACATACCATTTTCTCTGCTAAAAAATGAGTACTGTTTCTATCTCCAGTGTCAAAGCGTCCAGAACTTGATGTTGGCCACACCGTCATCTTCTCAAGTAAATCTGTTCCACAATATTAATAGATATAATAGAGCTCCGTAATTACTGGACCTCGACAAGGTGGATATGTGGTCAGTTTCTCGCTCCGGCCGGTTTCACCCCAGAATAGATCCGGTACTCGTTTTACAGAAAGCTGAATTGGCCTGGGAGTCTAGATGTAGCAGTTTGATGAAATACGCACAAGCCACCGGTGATCGAACCCCGTACTGCAACTCAGTGCTCTACCCAATGAGCCACGCTGACTACATCATCCTCTTGGGCTTGGGCAAATTTATCAGAGCTCTCTGTGGTCACCAAGGGTTCGTGAGGGCCTATGTTGGGAACACTCCGAGTTTTTTAGAACAATATAATTTTGATTCAAACAACAAAGAAGCCTCTGTCTTGTTGATGAACTACCACGTGGTACTTTGGGTTGACCTGAGGACGCGCGATGAAAACGACGAATCGTTCGTCGCGTCAGCGATTCGAGACAGACCTGGAGACCGCGTCCTTAAAGCGGCGTCGGTCTCTTCTCTAAGAGGATTGTTGAGAGGGAGCTTTGGGAATTCAAAGGAAGTGCGGCCTCGGGAGCTTTTTTCCTCGTTTATTACGAACCCTCCGACTTTGCGAAACACGCCGTGAGAAGTTGCGAGGCACGACACAATTATTTTGTTATTAAGTAGCTCTCTGGGGGAGAAGGATTGGTGAAAGTTTTTGGTTGGGCTTCTTTATATAACAGAGAAACGCTTCAAACTGAGGAGGGTTGGGAGTTGCTGCGAGCCTCTGGCGTTTGTGGGAGAGAGAAAGGACGAGGGAATTTTGTTACAGGGTTGAAAAGCTAAGGTGGAAAGGAACTAGAGTACGAATACAGGAGAATTTCTAATGTTTCGGTTATTGCTAACGAGGATAAAGTTCAATATTCGAATAACCACTTATTTATGGTTTCGGGATATCCCGGACCGCCTTAACCATTGCTACTGCGAAAATCATCATCATCTATGTTCTAAAACAAAATTCTCCTTCAAAACTTCGGGAAAAATTACGACCCCGAAGCTCATATTTTTTTATTCTGAAATGAATATTTTTTAAATGTGTCAGCATTTATCAGTATTAAAATTTAAAAACTAAGGTCTAGGATCTAATAATACTTTCCCCTTCACCCAACTTGGGTGTCAATTCCATCTGTACTATTTACAGGTAACGTTTCTGTTACCAAACTCAAAGAGATTGAAAACTTGTTTTCCCCTGTGCAATCTTCCTAGCATACTGTCCATCGTAGTTGAATTATTAGGTCACCATTGGGACAATCAAATGATATGTGCAAGTTTATTTTATTGTTTTTCTTTCCTTTTTTTGTTGAGGCAGAAATGGCTGGATACCTTAAATAGGTGATACAATGTTAGTGGTTTCTACACGCGCATGATGGATTTTTAGAAATATAATAATTTTTCCCAGAAATGATACCTTACTGTCACAGCCGAAATTATGATCAGATTTTAATAAATATTTTACAAATATCTTATTCTAGTACTCGTAGAAACCTTTGTAAATGTTGGTAAAAGAAATCTATTAATACTGGTTTTTGTTGTTGTTACAGCGTTACAATGAGAATGACGTTGAAGTGGCTCGCAAAGATGGCCTCCTCCTCATCCGCGAAATGGCGAACGAAGTGAAGAACATGATGGATATCAAGATGAACGCAGTCATGGTAAGTTTGCGGAGATTTTACTTGTCAACAAACATTACTACATTTCCAACAAGAATAACTATACACTACAAAATACATTTTGGTTGGATCTTCCGAATGCAGCGGTAGAGATATTAACTAGCCATGGAAATTATAATTCCTACCTTAAAATGACCATATTTAATTTAAATGTAGCAACAATGACCACAATGATTCATGTATATGGGACGAAGATAATGAAGATGTAAACCATGTTTTATGGGAATGAAAGATATATGGACACGAAAGAAGGAAATGTTTAAAAAAAGTTTTTACAGCACGTGGAATTGGGAGTTATGAATTGGACAAAATTAGTACGAACAAATACATAATACAATTTTTTTTTTTGAATAATGATGCAAAATATACATGGTACGAGACCTAACTAAACTTAGACATATTAAGAAGAAACTGGTTAAGAAACAAATGCATATTGAAACCTTTATAGCAAATTTAAATTAAAATAATACTATCGAGAAGATATCAAAATAAAAGACGACTGCAAAACATTACAGGGTTGTGTAATGATAATCATTGTAAGCGTAAATAAAAAATTATGATTTCCCTTTTTTGATTTTACTGAGCAAGAGCTCTGCGTCGAATTATTCGAAACCGGTTTACTACAATGATTAATATCATATAAACTATGCATAAACGCAGATACATGATTAAATACAATGCAAATGAAATACCAATAAAATGTAACATGAATTGATATAAATATCTCAATATAATAGGAATTAACTATGAAATTAAGAATATTTTTACTATATAATTTTACAACCTTGATTGATATCTTTCCATAAAAACCTAACAACATAAAATTATCCAATTGCGTTGAAACATTATGTTAATCTAAGTTATATTTGACAACTCCACATACGAACGACTGTGTTTCTTTTTGAAAATTTAAAATAGTGAAGATAACATTTGGTTCATTAAATACTCACTAATTATGTAAATGTCACCATTTTCTTGTGAAGACGTATTTACCGATATTTATGTAGTGAGATAAATTAGTAGATGTGGTTATGTTGTCAAACAATGTTTCAAATAAGTTGAGCAAATGTTTCTCCCTGATCAAGAAATTGCATCCCTTCGTTTACCGGTTCCAGAACTTCAACTTGTGGGATAACCGATCAAGTCGTCAGAAAATACAGGACTGGTTTTTTTTATTCTTGTGAATACCATCTCTGCACAGATGATGTGTAATATGTTTTACTTTGGCAAATTTTCCGATCCATTAATTATGTATTTCTCGTTTTGGCCAATTAAGGACCACGATGACGAGTGTTAGTAAGGTTTAGTTCTGTGTGAGTTTACTCATTAGACACTTCGTGACACATTTTGGTGCGACAGAATTTAAATTGCTCTATCCGAGTATTATAACTGCGGTTGTAAGTCGCAGAGGGTGTACTTTTCATACACCATAAAAATGAAAAGCTACAAATATCTTCTGCCCCCACCGGGAATCGAATGGAATGACTTGGTGACGAGGGAGCACATTGATGACGGAGGCCACATCCCCGTTAACTATTTTTTGTTTTTTTCATTTTGTGTCCTACGACAATGAGTATCCTACTACAATTTATATCATGACAAATATGACTATCTCGTAGGATTAACGTACCATGACGCTGCATTCAGGTTATATTTCATTATTGTTGTTTTTTCGTGAATAACAATGAATATTCCTTATATCCGTCATCATATTTTCAACCACGTCGTTCAAAACTCGCTGTAAATCCTTTGTTTATTCATAATAATTTCCGTTATGAGATTTTCGCGAGTATCTCTCAGAAGTAGAGACGAATAGAACTTTATTTAGAAACTCCTTTATTTAGTAGAATAGTTAAGAGAGTTGAACCCTTTTGCATGTAATTCAATTACTTGAAGCACCCGCATTCATGATATGTTTGTAAGAACAACACTGTTCAAAACAGGAACTTATTCGCTTGGCAAGTGTTTGGACTCAAAGTAAGTTGTGGAAGGAAGAGATGTTAAGAAAGGAAGACAAGGAAAATTGGAGAGACGGAGAAACCATTTAATCTATGTTCCATAGTAGTAGTATCTGTCCTTTATTTTATTTATATTTCCGATTCCAAACTGTGGCCAATCGATAGAAAACCTAGGAGAATGACAATCTCCAACGATAAGGAATATTACCTTGCACGTCTCGTTTCAATGTGTTTAATAGTTAATGCGTGAAATATTTTCAACTAAAGTTATTGTTCAGATCACAGCGTAAAGATGAGTATAGGTGCCTACAAAGGAGGCGGATCCGGTCGTCCCTATAAATAAATACAGGCAAAGTTCCCTTAACGCACACTTCACAATAACGGACACTTTTTCACTCTCCTTCATTTCATGTTATGTTGAGCTTTACTCCCCAAAAGCTGAAACTTTTTGTGTCTGACAAATTTAAGGTCCTGTGAAAGTCCATTAGAGAAAAATTTCCCTGTAATTTTATTCGACGTACTATTTCGCTAATATTATATTTTAAAACGTTCTTAAATGTGAAATGACTGTGGTGAACCCAATTAAAATTTCGGGATAATCTAAATAAAATAACATAATTTTTATATGAGGTTCGCATGAAAGTTGGAAAATCGTAAACGGGGCATCTGAAGAAGAGGAATAGAGAAAATATTTAATCCGATACGCTACGTGGAACAAACAAATAACATTGAAAATTGGAAAACAAACAAGAAACATGTGCAACAAGCGTGTAACGATGGGGTAGAGAGAGGAATGGGGCACAATCAGATTGGAAGAGAATAGGCTCGTGTAGTTGGAGGCTGCGTGTTGCATTGCTTCTCGTCGTTAGTTCCGAATCGCTGACGCGCGTAACGGCGCGGAGAAGTGAACGCGGAGGGCGCGGCGCGATGTTGCGCTGTTCTCCGAGACACGCCCTGTTGCTGCTCCGCACTACAACGCATGCGGAACATTAAAATACGATCCATCACGGTTAATGAAAACCGACTCAAATTCAAATAGTTTCTTTTTCGTCTAAAAGCGGTTAAATACCGAGTATTATCCCGTGGGGGACGAGAAGCTACTTAACTCTGTAGAAGCAAGTCAGGGACCACAGCATCATCTCCGATCAAAATTCACGAATAAAAAAGAAGCTTGGAACTAGGAGCGGGATATCTAAATCATCATATTTCCTTTTTCGCATCGGAACCACTAGGATTTTTATAAAATATTTAGAACGCACTCAGATTTTAATGTCGATGAAACGTAAGTCATATTCTCATTTTCAATGCGCAATCAACGTGATGAGAAGACATGTAGATGACGAGCTGAATCTTTTATGTTTATTAAACATTTGAAAATAGTGTAACTAAGATAATAATTCCTAGTTACAAACGATCATTGAAAAATTCCAACCTGTTCCTCCAATACTATTTTATATCTCTGGAAATTTTCTAGAAATACTAAACAATTCGATGGATGTACATCTTTCTCCCGATTATCAATGTGCCATAGAAGTATCTAAGAACGTAAGATCTTATTTTGTATTTCAAGTTCACCCCAAACGATTCTAAACTTTGGTTCTGCTTTTGCAAATTGGTTCGTGAGTAATGGTGCGCTTGTTCATCGAGATCACACATTCACAAACACGTATACTCCTGATTTTTGGGCAAGAGAGAGAGAAAGTCATAATACGTAACACTACTCTGTCCCGAATTGGCTTGTCCTTCTTCAAGTTAGAGGTTCACGCAGCACTGCATTGCGCACCGGTGATGTGGGTTGCATCAATAGCGCTTTCCTTGAAAATTACGAAAATAATAATAATAATAATAATAATAGCAATAATAATAATAATAATAAATATATACATTTATTGTTTAAAAGCAGTTACAAACTGCGCATGACTACGTTGAGGGCAATTAATTTACTCTCTGGAAGCAATCAAGGGACTATCCCATCAATTCCGATCAAGGACCCTAACACAGGTGGATTGAAAATTTCAGCACTCTCGTTAGAAGGAAAGAAAAGTTAGCTAAGTGTCGTAATATCAACAGAATACCATCAAATTTGTATTGAATAAAACTCAACAAAAAAAAGTTCACCAGTACGTAATTTTGTTTAATCATGGATTATTCGGAGTATATTTTTTAAAAAATCGTTACTATTAAAATAACTATAAATTCGAAATTAATCAAAGCAACCTAGGTAAGAACCTAGAGAGTCCATATATAAAAATCCGCCTCTACCCGACGACATTCTCTTCCCATTATTATTGTACTACTTTTAAAAGAGTGGGGCGCTGTAAACATATGGGTACAAGAAAGTATAGATTTTAAAAATTACGATCGAATAGAAATAAAATAATCATGACTCTGATTGCATATATCAATCTTTTTTTATTTCCTGACTTTTTGTGGCTTTAAGGAATCGCTTTCAAGCATTTTTATTCTCGTGAGACAATTTTAACTTAATTTAATATTGCATATAAGTGTATACTTGCAAAGAGTTTTGTTTGTGTATAAATGTATATGATTAAAGATTTTAATTTTACTCTATATTTTTATGTTAAGTTACCGTTTCAGAATATACTTTTTTTTTTATTTCATTAAACCTCATACTCCATGAGCGAACTCAGCGATGTTATTCAATTAACTCAATTTATACTTGAACTTTCTGTTATAGTACATATGTAACATTTTTTGTGCATATTTTGATTTTTTAGTGCATTATGATCCGAACCCTGATAATGATAGTCCGCGATATTGTTGTCAGGCTGATTAACTTCTCCTAACTTCAAGAATACATTGCGTAAATATCAACACATTTGTTATAAAACTTTACCAGTCTCAGGATCAGTTGGTAGGTCACTTAGTGATGTGATGCTATTGATAGATATTCAGAGATTCCTCTAGGCTCTAATATAGGTTATAAATCATTATTTCGCAGGGTACTTAATTCACTTTTTTTCTTTCTGTCTTGTTCTTGCTTCAGGATTTTAAAATACTATTTTGAACTTTTTAAAAAAAATTCATGAATTTACATTATACTTATGTATTAAGAACTTATGTATTTTTATTTTTATGTAGGCTAGGTTTAGGTTATATGTCTACCTGTTTATTTCCATTATTTCCATGAACTCCATTTCCATTAACATTATATAATTTTATTTAATTGTATTTTAATTCTGTTCTTCCCGTTTTTATTATTTTTCCCGTATACTATTATTTTAATATCTGTTTGTTCTCTACATTCTATTTGTTGTTTCTTATTTATTATTCACATATTTGAATCTGTGTTTCATTATGGTTCTAATTACCATACAGTCTCTGAGAGATAAACACATTTGAAACAATTATTATATTTTATCTTATTCTATTCTTATTTAAATAAATTATTAGTTTATTACTAAATAACTGAAAAATTAGCCATTTAAGAACAATACTTCTGTACTTCACCCTGGAGCAATACTTCACCTTGGAGTAGATTAGGGTGAAGAGGTGAACAGTTTGCTTCTGCAGATAGAGTAAAATGTCCAATATTCGAATCCCAGCCTTTCCTAAATTTTAGCTCGTTGAAATTACAACTACATTTCCTCCCACCCATGTTTACAAGAAATAAAATATTTGTAGTAACAAATATTACAAAAAAACATGACAGTGAAAGACATTATTCCGTAACTCACGTAGCATGATTTTTTTAAAGTTACAAATTAAACTCACGCTAAACTGACGAAATAAGTGAAAAAATATCCCAAAAACATCTCTGATGGTTTGTAGATGACAGGAATAAGGATTATTAGAGCTCGGAACAGGTAACGAGTTATTGCCACCCCCTGCTGCTTCAACCCCACGAAGGATTCGGTGCTGATTGTGGAGATGAAATGGAGCTAAGGGTTGTTGTGACATCGGAAAGAGGCCTCTCGAATTTGTTGCTCTGACAATTCTATGAAGAGATGAGTGTTTCGGATGTCACAGTCTAGTTTGTTCTATACGTGATACGCAGGTTAGAATCTCGAAATTCATCTCCTGATCAGCGCGAAATTAACAATGACTCGAATATTACATCTGAATGCCATAATAAAATCCATTATTGAAATACTGCCGTGGAAATATTTTTTTAAATTCCTTTTTGTTAACAAGGCGTATCTGGTAATTCACTTTGTTGATTTATTTCCATCCTGACATTTCTGTATAATACATGCGATTAGATAATTGTTTGAGTACTTTTTTATAATAATATATAATTTTTTATTTGTATTTAATAATCTACTATAACATTTGCTTATTTTAGCAAAGAGTTCATTTCCGAAGTCATAAATCATTTTTATGCTAGATAGCAACTCGACATATTTAGTCGCTTAATGTTTTTTATTATTAAATGTGCGTAAGTATTATTTGTGCAGTTTTAGTAGTTCGATAAATCATAAAAAATTTAAATGTTTAAAAGACTTAATTCTCAGTCGACAGAACCACCTTAATCAGCAGTCGTAAACGCAACGACGATTTATTTAAATGCAGAGCAAGAGATTTGGTAGGGTTTACGATCGATTAATCTTCAACGTTGTGGACTTCCAGTATCTTTCTCGTAATTCAGTCCGTTAATCATGAATCCAAATATCTGATGTCTACAAAATCATTACTTTGACCTGCGAATGATGTTTTCTCAAGACTTGATTTTTTTCTCATAATAATTCTATACGAATAGCATGGCCATACTATATCTACATTTAAGTTGAAAATTGTCTGATTCTTTTCTTACAATATATGTTGTGTGACGTTGTTCACAGTCTTCCCTTAATTCCTTTTTCCTTTGCTTCTCTTGTATTTTTTAAATCATCATCATCTAATCATACTTTTTTAAAATTAATTATTCAGGCTGATGGTGTTCATTATTGTGGTAAATATGCTCCTGCCGATTAAATCTACATAGGCAGCGACCGTATGCATTTTTCATTCATCACCTTTTTACGCTGCAACGCAACACCAATTACAATAACATCGTGTTATCAAACAAAATGAATCTTGCTTAACGATGTAGCGATTTGCGTCGTCGGTAATCGTAAATATTAATGGCTCAATTCCGTGTTGAACTCGCATCGCCTAGCGACTTAACTCCTCCAACTCAAAAGCTAAATGGCGTGTTTCCTTGCAGCTGTAATGCTTCCTTTGAGACTAGTGTTTCCTTGATATCAAATTATTTATGAATTCTCTGGATAATTGAAGAGTAATGCGAAGCCGAGGATCAAACAGCTTGCAGGAGATTGGAGGAGAAATGTCTATAGGAAGTAGACCGTGTCGTAACTCAATCATATGCTACGAAAAACAAATCGAAGTAGAGAAATGATAAATGAGCGGAATAAATAATTACGACAAACACTATTAATAAAAATGTATATTGGGTTCACTAGTATACGACAAGGGATAGAGTGCTCTATAACAATGTATTGCGAAACGTTTAGTTTTTGTTTATTATTTTCTATTTGAAATCGCAAATTAAAGGGACATACTTCATAATATTTCTGAAAAAACATTTGATAACTCTACCGCTTTCTCCCGTAATATAACTCTTCATAAATGACGTTTCAATAATACAAAGGTAATTTCTGGTGAATCGTGATCCTAGATTTTAATTACGTATTATTTCTTCAAATATCTGTTTTAACTCTTAAAGTTTTACAAGCTTAACCCGCCAAACACTCACCTCGTGTTCAATGTCCTTCAATTAAGTGACAACCACAAAATTTACATTTGACTTTTTTCCCGTCAAAGAGTGTAGATGCACAGTCCGACTACGTACCAACATTTTATAAGAATGGCAAAGACGCTATGTGATCCAGTGTTCACAGATAAATAATACGTTGCACTTTCGAGAGTGCGGCATTTTTCGAGCAATGTTTCTATTCGAGACAATTAGAGGCAGAAAGCCCAAGATGATTGTATGCCATATGACAGTGTAAACGAAGACAGTGATACTTTTGCAAAGATGATAAATTTCTTATCTCTGGCAATAGTTTTCACATTGTTGTTTCAAACTTCGGATATCCTCCCCTGCGATTCAGCAACAATATTAAATTTCCTAATCCACTTCTTATTCTCTTTTCAAATGTATTTTTAAGTTCTTCCGTAACTCAGGTGTTAGCGTTCCAGCTCATCACCAAGTCAACCCGGATTTAATTCCCGATGAGGCCAGAAAAAAATTGTAGTTTTCACAGTAATGCCCCAGTTTATATAGCTGTGACTATTGAAAAGCAAACCCTCCTTCTTCAGTCCACCTCCTTCTGCTCCGAGTATCAATAACACTAACTATTACTAACTACTCCTACTAACCCCTACACGTGGGTCAAGTTGTTGGTAAACCCACCTGCTAACAATAGCCTACCACCCAACTCCTATCTCGTATCGCTCCATGTAGATAAGCTTCAATAGCACGCCTACATTTCCCATTTACAAATTATACAATAGGGGAAAAAATGGTTTTTCACACAGAATACTTAAGACCCTGGTTTAATGGAGCAAAACCTGCCTTTTCCACCGTGTTTTGGAAATGTAAAAGCAGCAACGAACAATTACTTCGTATTACTACAAGTATTCATAAAATATTTGTAAAAAGATATATAAAGAAATTTTCTGCTCATTGTGGCACCAAAATAAATGAAAGTTTTTATTATTCATTTATTTATGGCGAGGTTCAGGCAATAAGGCCTGTTCTTCGTGGTATATGGTCACGCGTTTTCCGCGTTCCCTTTCCAACCCGAAATCGCTTGTTATCTATGGTGTTCGCTGTATTAATGTAAATGTGAAGAGAAAAAATTTAACATGGCTGCCAAAGTATAATGTCAACTCCAACAAAATTAACCTCAAACTAATAGGGATTCTCGGAACCACTGTGATTTTCTTTTGATAAGCTGATGTTAGTGTCAGGCAACCTTAGTGTCTAAATAATATGTTATGGAATTGAAAGAGCAATATGTGCCCTAAGATGTCACCAAGTAATGTAAGGAGAAACAAAAGAAAGTTGGTTGCTAATTCAAGAAAAACTTCTTCGAATTGCTGGAAATACAATGAATGTTACATAGCGAATAGCATTGTTGCGTGAATAGTCATCGCAAAACTTTCTAATACGTATGGTTGCTACACTGTGTCCTACTTGAATAATTTATACGTTCAGTAAGTGATAAAAAATTCCCATGCTTTTCTTATCAATTCAGTGTTGGTTAGGGTAACATATGGCTTCCCACTTTTACATGAATTATTGTATAGTACACCACTCCGACTATCTTGACCACCTTTTCGGTGTTATTTACGTCATCCAAGCTCATCGTTCCATTTGACTTTGAGCTCACATCGTGGATCCATCCCCATCAAAGCATGCCACTTGGACGCGGAAGAGATGAATACACTACTGGAAAATGAAAAATGAACACCATGAAGAAAATAACTGAGAAATATCAAAGTTGCACAGAACCCTACGAGAGGGCAGTTGATGCGATGATGAAAACCGCAGCGCTGCGGGCAAACCAGGAATCGCGTTATCTGCCGTGGAATGTTGCAAGCTTCGCAGCAGTTGCTGAACTTCAGAGCCAGTAGTAGTCCGTTTGCCTACCCAAATGGACCTCCGTCTGTGTCTGCAATATTGTTAGCATGCCGCTACACCGTTTGTGCAATTGACGGAGTTTGAACGAGGGTGTATAGTCACTCTTAAGGAGGCTGGGTGGTCATACCGCAGAATTGCGTAACACATGGGGCAAGAGGTCTCCACAGTGCATCGATGTTGTAGACGGTGGTCAGCAGAAGGTGCACGTGCCCTTCGGCCTGGGTCCGGACAGCTATGACGCACAGATGCACGCCAAGACCGTCTCATCTTACAAAGTGCCGTATCGGACCACACCGCGACTTCACAACAAATTAATGGCACTATTGCTCCGAGGATGTCTACGAGAACCATTCGTAACCGCCTCGCTTAAGCAAGGCGCCCCAACATCGTGCAGCTCGCCTCCAGTGGTGTCACGATAGTCGTTTATGGAAGGACGAATGGTGACTTGTAACATTGAACAGTGCACGGTACATCAAAAATATTATGCAACCAGTCGTCTACCGTTTGTGCACCAGCAAGGCGATGTCTTTTTCCACCAGGACAATGCACGTTGACATGCAGTCCGAGCCACCCAACCTGCTCTCCAAGTTGTGCGTCAACTACCCTGGCCAGCACGATCCCCTGATCTGTCCCTCATTGAGCATATTTGGGACTGGATGAAACGTCATTTTGCGCGCTCTCCAAGACCGGCAGGTAATCTGTCCCAAATGAGGCATCAGGTACAAATTGTATGGCAGGCCATTCCTCAAGACTACACTCGTCATCTGTACGATCGTCTCCAATTGCAGCCTTCATTGCTGCAAAAGGAGGGTTTACAGGGTACTTGCTCTGACATTTCGCTCTCCCTGTCGACTATACTCATATGCGTCTGGCTCTGTCGGTGTGATTATTTGTTGCATACGTCCTCGAGAAAATGTCAATAAAATTTCCTTCTGGTGAGTCCACGAATTCTAGGTGTTCTTTTTTCATTTTCCAGTAGTGTATAACATTGCGCTCTCCTCTTTATACTAATGGACCGTGAAGTAGAACATCTCTCAGTCAGAAGGTAAACATTGCTTCTCCAGGAATGAAGCAAACTTGTTCTGGAGAATGCGAACCAGTGGTTTTACACCCTCCGTTCCTCACTCATCAATATGATACTTCCACTGTCCAAATTTATATACACAGTGATGTGAATAGAAATAATTGATCTGCAATAAGAAACCAAGAAACTGGAGCTAACCATGACAGTAAAACCACATCGTTCGAAATTAAGGGCTACAAGATAAACATAATCAAATTTTACCAGAGGAGGAACAATCTAGATGATGCGATACGACCTATAATGTACACAACGCCGACCCGGGAGGGAAAATGTAGTGGGAGAAAGCGTTATTCACGAACATAATATCCTCTTCATTCTTCATCCATGTTGTAAAGAAACTGAAAACCAAAACTACTTACTGTATAAACTCAAAAACAGTCCTAATTCAATGTTGCCACAGTACTTGCGTTTCTTCTTCTGGGGCCCAGGATACCTTCACAGAAATGCTTTGGTGTAAGGTTATAATTTTTTCATCTTCAGATAGTTGACTTTATGTGGTGTTTAATTAGGACTCTTATTACTTTTAAAGACAACCGTCTATTCGTCTATTTACCGCCAGGTTCCCCCTAAAAAATTATGAAAATACAGTGAACTTATCTGCCATTTTACAATTTTTAAAAATTCTTCTATGATATTTATGCATTATTTGTCCATTGAAGTGAAACAAGTCGTATGAATTTATAGTTCTATTGTATTTAATAAATTTAAAAAAATGTTAGTATCGTCGTGTATCGCCGTAAGACCTCGCTCCGGCGCTTGTTAAGGTTACTGACTAAGTGATACATAAACCCAGATGGAAAAAACTATTTCAGGCGGAACTTTGGAGAAGTTCCTACACTATTTTGTGCGTTGCGTTGAAAATGAATTTCCAAAAGTCTCGTTTTAAAGGGGAGAATTGGTAAAAATCGTGTTTTATAGAATTTTCGCTTTTATAGAAATAATAGAGAGCTTATATAGGTATTTATTACTTAACGTATTTACATCAATGTGTTCAACCTTATTTGTGTTTTTTCGATATTTCTCTTTTAATTTAGAAGGGAGTATTCATTGTCGTCCAGAATAAATCACTCCACAAATATAATAGAATTTCCCCCAAAAATATTACATATCCAATGTCGTAGGTATTCAGCTAGATATTTATCTTCATACCTTTCCTTCATTAACAAAAAAGAATAACTTCTAGTGTCTCTTCTCATTGTCGTTTGCTTCCGCGTCACGTGAGGATCATTTACCTGTCCGTTGTTTCCATCCCATCCGAGTGAAGGATCAAGAACCATTTGAGCTCCGTGAGGAACCATAATCCCAACCACTCAAATTCATCTCTACCATCCCTTTCAGCTTCCATCATCTCGCTGTGCTCCCGCTTGCCTTGCTTAAATAACCCACCTGCCGTCGCAGGCGCCTGATACATAAAACATCTGACGAGCGTGAGGCGGATCACGACTTCGCTCTCCACAGTTCTCCCCCCTCCCCCCCCCCACCACATCCTCCACTCCACGGAACACAGTGATCCACATTGGGTCAAAAGACGCACAAATTGCAGAATAAAAATTCTTCACAACTATACTTTGAATGATTCTTTTTTTATTATACACAATATATATTTCAATCCATTTCTAGAATCCATTCAATCAGATTTACGTATGAAATTGGTTCTTTTTCATTTAAATTTTATCTTCATTTTCATAGTAACAATAGTTTCTTTTGGTATACTGAGCTATGATAATTATACCCAAGATTTAAACGTTTTTACCTCTTTATTGTAAGTATGGAATCATATACTACGACTTGCGACCGCACTTATTATGCGTTATCAAGTTCCCAGATATTGTGGAACTGCACAAGGAACTCGAAACATGATGCAACCAAAATGTTTTCAAGAATTTCAGGTTCATTCGCCTATATAATTTTTGGATTAAAAATTGCAATTTTACCCTCTCGAAAAATAATTTACATTTCGCAGAAAAAAAAAAAAATTTCTTTGCGACATGATAACTATACATTTATTCAAGAACTAATTAATACATTTCTAAAATTAAATTAATGATAAACTTTATGCTTAATGATAAACTTTATTGTCAAAAATGCAGTTACAAACTGCGTATGACCACGTGGAGGACAGTAAATTAAAAAGATATCTCTTCCACTTGTATTTCTTTTTCTTAAAAAAAGTTCATGAATTTGGATATTTTTCTGCTTCGCGTTTCTTCTATACCATTGTGCGACTCCTCCCCGTCACGCCTTTTGTCTTCAAGCGCGCGACTGCGTCGCCCGTAATTACAGAGTTAAGCTGAAGGGTGCTACCAAGAGGGTGCGAGGAATAGCGCGCCTCACCAAAGCCAAAGAGAAGGGATTGGAGGGGGAGGAGGAGACGTGCACGTTCTTTGCCCATCGATCATGGCAGCGATCGACAGGCTCCGGGACGGACGGAGGAAGCGAGGAAGACGAAACGAACGGGGGAGAGAAAGGAAGCAGAATTCATATGCAAGGTGAAGGAACTGTGCATAGAGATATTCTATCCCGGTGTCTACATTCGATAGATCTTATTTATAAAATGTAATTTTTTTAAGTATCCATTTTTCTCCCGTCATACTTAACCAATTACCTCAATCAATAGGCCTATTATTTTCTGCACGAGTTCGCAACCTTACTTTCAATTTAAGCTAACTTATTGGTTTATGAGGAAAGGTCATAAATAAAACAATTATTCTACAACGTCAAAATTTCGGAATATTATAATTCCTTCTTCAGGGGTGTATGCACTATTTCCACACTTAGAATGACTCCATAATACATCCCACCAACACACTACCACACACACAACATCATTTCAATCATGGGACCCTCTCATCAACCCAAAAACGGGGAAATAGTTATTGGGTTGATGAGAGGGTGCCATGGTTGAAGTGATGTTGTGTGTGAGGTAGTGTGTTGGTGGGATGTATTATGGAGTCATTCTAAGTGTGGAATAGTGTATAAGGGCTCTAATGACCTAGATGTCGACGAACCGTAAAACTCCACACAAAAAATTGTATACACCCCTGAAGAAGGAATTATATTCTGAAACGTTGGCGGCATAGAAAAATTGTTTTACTTATGATCTAACTTCAAAAAGCAATTAGGCAATATAAGTGACGGGATCAAAATACAGAAAGTTTTGAATTAAATCTAAGTATCCTAGGTATTTCTTAAAATTGAAAAAAAAATACTGAATAACTGTTATATATGTCAATTACTGCTTTCACGATACAGTAGCTAGTACAAACAATGATTCCATCATACTACTACTATATAAAGATATTTTAAATTTTCCTTTGGGGTAAACGCATAATTTTTACCAAGGTATTTCAACAGTGTCGTTTTCGTTGTATTTTTTTATTTGTTCGATGTTCTTCAGTTTAAGTGGTTTCGAACTCTCTTTCACCAATGCCGTTCCCGATAATTTTTTTATGAATATATTCTACTCCAAAAACTAGATTGACGAATTATATTTTAATATTGTGGAATATTACCAGCATATCCCCATGATAAAGATTTTAATAGTAATAATAATAATAATCCTATGAATTATTGTACCTTTTATGATGACCCCTCTCATCACATTGTACCCTCACATCACATTAAGTGATGATGCATTATAACTATGCATCACCACTTTATTATAACATATTATTATAACATGTGAATAATAAATCAAACTTGACCACTCCTGATAGATGTGTGATGATTCCCGCCCCTCCAGTATCACTGTGCTTTCTTTGTAGAGCAGCTCGCGCTTTCTCTGCATTTGTGGAACCTTTTTAATTGAGATGGAAAAACTGATGAAATAGTATCTAAATCTTTAAGGTCCTCCATCTTAATTGCTTAATTATTTTTTACTACCTACTATTCTTATGTTTATCTTCCGTACATGAATGCAGTTCTACGTGATCTGAAAATAAATATACTTGTATGACAATATTGTTTAAAATTTAGCGTTGCTTCCATGAACTTTTGCGAGTTAAAAAATGTTTAACTGTAACCTGTCACCCTACTTGAAATTTTGAAACTCTGTTTTGTTGTGATCGAAAGTGTGTGTATGCATGCAAACGTACGCAGCTCCATTACATTTACCATAATGTTTTGCAATATAATTCGTCATCAAAAGTGTATCCCGCGTATTACCTGAAGAATGTAAATAAGTGAATTGATTCAATACTTAGGAATTCATCCGATGGGCATTGGTGACATATTTTATTTAATTTCTTAATTCCTCATATTCAGTTTCCATATATTTATTGGTAAATGGACAATTTTTTGTCAGTTTTTAATTTTTACATCTTGTGTTTCTACCTACCATTTCGTTGAGAGGAATGAGTCATTTTGAATTTGAAAAAGTTATCGGTAAGTCAAATAATTTTTTTATTTTCGAAGAAATCCACTTGAAATAAAAACTATCATAATCTACATTTCATGTCATTTTTTTAGTTTTAAGGAAAAGTCAAAAAATTCATTAGACAATCGTGTTGCAATAGAAGAAATTAAGGGTTTTAGACATTGTATTTTCATGGGAGTGTTCAGAACACAAATATGATATTTTTTGTCCAGAAATGTATAACAGATTAACACATTCTCTTAAAATTTGATACCATTTACATCTATTCTTTGAGTTTTACGAGTATTTAAATTTATATGTTTGGATAAAATGAATGATCTTTAAATAGGCTTATTTCAAAAGTGATTGAACAAACTATTAAAATGTTTACAAAATTTTATTTTAACAACTATCAATTAACTTGAAAAATGTTGACATCTTCCACACTACAAACTGTATTTAAAAAAATTAAGATGTAAAATATTTTTATTTTGATCTAACCTATGTTGATTCCCAAAATAATGATAATATTGGTTCCAAAATCATTTCTGTCCACGTTTTCCTGAAACGCTATATTTTTTCAGATCTTTTCTTGGTTTCTTCGCGAGAAAAAAATATAAAAGGTTTTATGTGTAGCCACTGATGTGAGGGTACACTAACCATACTCTTCTTACAAACGTTTAAAAAATTAAAAACTAATAACATGACAGAGAACATGACATACTATACTCGTCCAATATTCTCATAATTTTTTGGACAAAAATAGAGCATTAATATTTTCTATGTAACTAAACGTGTTAACTAAACTTGAGTGTTTTGTCTTCATGTAAGTGTGAAACACAAAAAACTATCTTTGATATTATAGTATTATTTTGAGGCATACAATTTCCATCATAAATTTTCTTCCATTGTTGCATATTTTTCATCATTGTAAAATAAATCGCGGATTTTATTTGAGTGCGCTAAATTCAGCAGGTTTGCTATTAAAACTTATTTTATTATTTTAGGAAAAAATCCACGAAATATTTATACAATACTTTTCGATAAACGAAACAATTAATTCCCTTAAGGAATCCAATTATCAAAATTCGCTGGACATAATACATCTCTATTCCATCATATTTTTTCAAAGAAGGTTCATGTAAAAAAATGGTTTAAAATGTATTCACTACGTAAAGAAGAACGTGAAGAACTCCGTGTTGTGTATATTGACAAGAAAAGGACACCAAGGGTCTCTCATCTGACGATTCCCTCTTCAGTAACGCATTTAGCACAACGTGGGGGTGAAGGGCACACGTGAGTGTCTGAGGGGGGTGGGCAGAGGGGGAGGGGTGTCGGTTCGGCTCCGGGCCACGACCCCCTCTCTGGACGCCAGCCAGAGGGCGACTGCAGCGCGGAGCCGCGGCGGCGAGAAGCACAACCCGCCTTGTATCGACCTCGGCATCAAAAGGACATTTTTGTCCCTTTCCTCCCCCACCACCAACACGCTCTGCCTACCCGATACACATTATCAGCTCTAATTTACAAACAAATACAATGCCCGCGCTGGCGCCCAGAGTGGGGTTGTACCACGAGAACGCATAGTGGGGGTAGTTCGGCGAGGGGGTGAAGGCTGATGGTATTAACCTACAAAATTTGCATCAGAATTGCTTCGCGGTGTTGTTAAAAACCGTTTTGATGGTGTCAATGATGTCCACTTCAGTGATTGAGTAGTGAAAAGACTCAGTGTAGACAATGCCTCATTGGGTATCCAGAATCTGTTTCATTTATTTGCTTGGAGATGAAATTGTTCTGGAGTTGAAGCGAGTACGGCATGTGCTTCTGGAAGTTGGAATATTTACAAACTTTTTTTCGGCGGGAAAGGATGGGGGGAATAACGACGCTTAATGTTACGTCACTTCAGTAAATAAGCAGTTGATAAACTGAGTTTCCCTCGAGGCGGTTGTCGGAAGAGCTGTGATCATTTCACATCCTCGGAAATATCAAAATGATCGACATCTTAAGTCAACAAGTTATCAAAATAAAATGGAAAAGCGAGTTAACTTATTATCATTTTGGTAATCACTAAGAAATATTTAAATAATATTTTTTCTTGTTTTATTGTTTCTAACGTAAAAAACTAAACATTTAATCTAGATTCCATTCGTAATTAATTTCCCTAGTTAATTTCCCAACATTGTTTAATTTTCAATTTCCCCATATAATTATGAATTACAAAAAAAATCCTGTCGTGAACAAAGTAACGAATTTAAATTGTGGATATTTTATTCTTGAGCACTTTAAAAATATTTGTCGAAATATCAGACGGAAAAGACGATTTCTTTCTTGCAAAATCGTAATAATTGTTAGAGTTTTATTTTTATATTCAAAGAAGAACTTGAAGTAATTCAATGATTTCCAATATCATTAATATTGTAAAACTTTAACTGAGGTCTTTCATTTCGCAGTGTTTGTTGCTTACATTTATTTAACCATTCTTTCTGTAAGTCATCAGGTAACATTGTAATATTCCCTATGAAATTCATACTGAGTTTCCAGGAGGATAACTGTGAGCTTATCCAGAGAGAGTTGACCAAAGTTTAGGGCTCTCTTGCCGTGACAGGGATTTTCAAAAACACCTTACTTGAAATGAGTTTCAGCACCTAAAGGGATTTCCGTAAGTCTAAGGGATATTCTTAATGTGTACAATTTGAAACAATAATAGAAATGTGTTTATGTAAATCCTAAAAATATTCCCGAACTCTTTAAGTAATATTCTATTATATGAGCATAACTGTGTACTTGATAAAATATTAGGATTACCAAGGGTATTATAATAATTTTTTTTGATAAATTTTTAAGTTTAATTATGTAATTGATATGACATAAAATTGCAACATTACATAATCAAACTATAATTAAATAAATATTATAATTTCAAATAATTTAATTTCTCTTTCATGCAAGTGTCAATTTCACTTCCCGGGAGAGATGCAGATGACGTGAAAAAAACCCAGATGAATTTACTGTGATACATCAGTTTTCGTTGACTTCATTTATTGTCAATTTCGATTTTTTTTAAATTCTTTTGAATTTTGTCGGCGTTATATAGCTATATTATACGAAATCAATGTTGGTAAACTTTTGACCCATTGTAGGCAAATATGTAGTGAAAAAGACTCACTAACAGAACACTTTGACAGATTCTTTATGCAAAATGGAACTACTGTCGCTGGCGCGATTCTAGAACCAAAAGACCAAGAAGGAAAGTGACCCGAGGCGGTACCCAAGATCCTTATGCATGGGGATTGTTCTTTCATTCCTTACATGTCTTTTACACTTATTTTAAATTAAATATTGGTTTTAGTTTTAAACACTGCACATTTTCTGTATAAAATACTATTGTTGTGTATCTTACAGTGATTTGAGCAAATTATTTCGATTTATACTGCTTCACATCGAAATAATTTCCATCGGTTTCACACTTTCGATTGTTTCGGACGGATCCTTCACGAAAACCGATCACTATATTCGTCATCAATATGATACGACAAAAATGTAACATTGATTCAATAAAGTTTGGTGGTTCTTATCTCGTGCCATCGGGAACTGAAATGTACCCAACAGATTCAGAGCCGTTGCAATATCATCCGAACTTTTTGAGTATTCTGAAGAATCATCCTTCATTTTCCGAAATCCTTGACAAAACTATCGAAGTTCTCTTGTCGACAAACTGTTGCTGAGACTGCGATTGTGCCGAGTGTTTTGCGCGCCGCCGCCGCCGCCGCCGCGTCGTGTCGCAGTGATGAAGAACAAGTGAACGCAGACGATCGTATCGCACTCTTGAAGTTTCTCGACGCGACGATACGGCGCTGCGATACGTCTTATTCGTGTCGCCTGCGTCGTGTTCAGCGTCGTCCGTCTGTCCGTCTGTCCGTCCGTCTGTGCGTCTGTCCTTCTACACTTCGCTCTCCTGGGCGAGGACCTTTCTACGACAATCTTCACAGCGAATGGAAATAATACTTTGAAGTATAGTGTTTTATATAGTGTAAGTGTCAAGTATAAGTATAAGTATAGTGTCAATAATCAAGATAGGTTTTCAAGTTTATGCCTGAATTGAACACAGTTTACTGTTTAGCTAACATTTCGATATTATATATATATATATATATATATATATATATATATATNAAGGTGAGGTGGACTAGTGAAGAGTGGTTTGTTTCTATATAACTTATGGAGAAATTATATTGTTAGATGACGTGTAATATTGGATGATACATGAACAATGGAGTCCTGTGCATTAGTTGTGAACCCTGATAGAGATTAAAAGTATATCGAATCGTTGTATTTTTTTATCTAAACATGAAAATCGATCTTTATTATGCAAAATGGAGCCGAAAAAGTATTTAGAGAAGTTAGTAATTTATATCTCATGAGTTGTCATGATAGTCGGTGTTTATTGCTCGGTTTTTTTACTTTCAACACAAAATATCAAAACATAGTGAAGGATTTGTCTTTAAATTATTGTCATTCATTTCGAAGTTAATTTCTTTCTATTCGCCCAAATCTACTTCGTAATGCATAGGATTCACGTAATAAATTTATATTTATTGCTTTGTTTTCAAAATTTTGCATGAATACTCGTACGATGTTACTTCAAATGTCAATATTTCATTAGATTTTTCATACTATCATTAACGTGTGTATACACTCTCTTCCAATTCTTCATTCAGAAGGTATACGTTTTCCTGACAGCAGTAACATAGTTGCCAACCATTAGATGTTCAACAAAATTCAACAAAAAAATTTTTTTTTCGCCCTTCTAGAAATGGTAAACGTTTCCTATACGACGGGTATGCCTTGTCAATGTATTCCCAATTGATTTTCATTTCATATACAATTGTTCAAAATTCAATATTACTATGTCCAAAAAAAACTTAAACTTTTCGCTAACATATTTCACTTTAAGCACACTGGGCGACCCTTGGCCTAATCGCTTAGCATATTCGCCTTCTACATCTGGTGACGCTGTTTCCAACATTCTTCGCGGGGGTGGACAAAGCGGGGTTCACGGCAGGTTTTCCCTTGCCTTTCATTCCACCACAATATTCACTCACATTCGCACATTATATTCACACACATTCACTGACATTTGTGTTGCCACTATGACTTCATGAAACAATTTATAGATATACGGTGACGGACCACTACCTTAAATAGACATCACTACCATCAGTATGCCGAACCAATTCTACTTTAATATTTCAGAATATGAACTTCTCGTCTTTTGTTTGTTTGTTATCAACTGTACTTCCAACTGATCCACAGAACAAAAAGTATAAGTCAAGTAGAATTTTTTCCATCCTCAGTTCACCATAGTCAGATCTTAACATCGTGTGTTTGGTAGAATTCGATTGTAGTTTGTGACGCCCAACAAACCGGGTTTGAATACTCTCGTTCACTTGAAGACCTTCTAAATCATCCGCCAGTGAATTATTACTGGCCGAATGAAAACTAGCCTCTGTCGTCGTGACGACTATGCGGGATGATAACGAAGTACTAATGAACTCTGCAAAACACGCGGTGTTCAGGCCTGTGCAGTGGCGCAAAAGCGGTTAGAAATGTTTTTCTGCAGTTACTTTCCGTTTTACAGGACCGCGCCAACTAAATCATTTTACTGAACTACTCTACTAAAATGCTTTTTTAACATTCATTTACTAAATCATTTACGAAATAACATTCATGGACTAAACTACTGGCATAGTGTTCAGCATCCCTTACTTCTGAGGCTTCTGAGTAACCGAAGCCAGTGCATAGAAGCAAATGAAAGGACGATCGATGAGTTGCGAATAAAAGAAGAAGTGTCCGGAGAAAACCTACCAGAAATCCACTTGGTCCATCACAAGAAATTCTACTTCCAGTGGATTGAACCATTCGTCCCCAAACGTTTTGGGGAAATGAACTAGACACTACTGTCAGGTCACCATTTTCTAATAGATAACAAGTCTGAACTGATAAAAGTACAAATGTGTTATGTTCGTTATATTTAAAAAATTAAAATATTCTGTAAATATTATCGCTATTACATAGAAGCTAACTATTTTTATTCTTTTTTAGGGGGAACATGTTACAATTTTTCGTTGGTGCGCAAAACAATAAATTCATTACTACGTTTAGAACTCATTAATCGAAACTGGTGGGATGGTCCCTTGTTTGTTCCTTAATTATTTTATTCTTCTCCGCGTGGATTCTTGAACTTTAAATTTTTATTTATTTATTTACAATTTAAAATAAAAGATATATTTGGAAAATGGGATCCGAGAACCCCTGATTCGTAAGCATGCTCTATGTCAAAACGGGAAATATGAACAAATTCTCCTCCTCCACAATCATTCGGTATACATCGCAAAATAAGGCAACATACTCGCGTCACAGAACGAAGTCAGAGAGAAACAGAGACATGAACGCACAGATTTTTTTAATTTACACTTTTATCGGTCACGACTTGAAAAAAGCGTGGCCTTTCCGACTCCTGTCACTCTCCGCCGTTTAAAATCGGAACTACTTTTTATTAACTTTCCGTTTGAGCGATGTTTCATGCACGTGTTCTGACAAAGTGGTTCAGCGAGAGCATTTCAATTGCGAATAATGCAGAACACCTGTTTGTGTCAATGCGCCGCATCACCAGTTTGTCCACATAAAATAAATTGGGTTTCAACCCAGGAAATTTCAGTGAAAAAAGTGAATCATGATGTTTCTGTTCGTTTGAAATGGTTTTGATGGGTTGTTTAATTGCCGTTAAATTTTAAAGAGCATAGTATGTCACCTCTTTCATTAGTATAAAATACAAAGAAATACAGTGAGAGAAATCGATGACATTTAATAAAAATTGGAAAAAAAGGATAAAATTTACAAAGATGATAGTATTATTTGTATCTTAACGTAATTAAGCAGCTTTTCTAAATGACCTCGTATACCTCCTTAATGTATTTTAAACAATCTGGTCTTTGCTCTTAAACTTGTTTTAAACGAAATATACTGTAACCCATTTCATCATGAATAATTTAATAAGAAAATCTTGCATGTATCAAATTGTATAATAACATTGGACCCATTATGAACTTTTGTTTTAAAATGCCATGTCTCCTTATGGAAAACGCCTTTAAAAGTATTCGGATACGGATACCACCTATCAAAAACTTATTCGTATTCAAAGTGACGCGTTTATTTCGCGTAAAGAGTGAGAAGAGAGGAATTTACTATTTCTAAGTAATATTTTCACCATTTTTTAGATTCTTCGAATTGTTAGATGAAAGGGCTAACCTCCTTGTCTGTTCCAATAGTGACCAATTATGGCATTATTATTGTTATTCATTATTATTAACAACTCATTCACAATGGTAAATACTGGAACTTGAGTACAATTGTAGTAACGTTGATGATCCAGTAACGTTTGTAATAACTTTGTTACTCGGAGACTAGAATGATGATTTTTATTGCAAGAAATCACCATCATCTTTATGATTCCGTGCTCGCTTCGCATGGCGAAGGTCCTGACCGGAGTGCTCGGGAATACAATGTACACGTCCACGGGTAGCAGGATCCGTAGAGGTAGACCCACGTAGAAAGCTGGTTTCCAGCTTTCAGCAGCCTGCACCGACCAGCGGTTGTAATGAGCGATGCTTTTTAATGCGAATGCACATAACGGATGGAGGCTCTGGATGTCGTCGCCTTCCAGATTTTACCATCGCGCCGGATCTCTACGGACTTTCAGCTTTGCTGGTTTCCTGCTTTGGAGCGAACTGCGAAGGACTCGTTTCACGGCGTTTGTGTTTCACAGACTGAAGTGAGGATAAGTGTAACATAGATTTCGTACTGATTTGAAAAGTTTGTGTGCTTATTTGTATAATCTCTCTTCTGTAAATACATGTTCTGAAGATAAACAACTTATTTTATTAGAGAAATAATTTACAAAAACGAAAAGATGTGAGCTCATTTTTAATAGGATGAGAAATTTTTTTTATCATAACACATTTTAGTGTAATATAGGTGTTCATAACAATTCCATATTTGAACTCAATATGGTGTTTAAGTCCCCATGGGAAGGAGCCAACTTCGTACGTGTTCACGCCAAGAAGCTGGTCTGCGCATGCTACATACGCTGGAAACAAGCGTCGACAATCTAGCATTATACGTCTGTGTACCCTAAAGCAGCCCAGTCGAAGCCGGAACGGAGCAATATGCGAATCAGCAGGGTCTGGAAAAAACAGTCAAAGTTCGTACTTACAGGTTCCCGTTCACTCTGCCAGCCAGATCCAAAACCGGAAGCGTCTGTGACTCTGGCGTAGTTTGGCGGGGGCGATGTTTGACTCCTCGATTGACAGAAAACAGTAATATAGGTTATATAAGTTGATTGAAATCTCAACTAACGAACTTGTAGGGAGGTAGACATTGATGAAACCGAGTGTAAGAAACAAAGAATAAATGGAAACAAGAATCAACTAACAAATTGACAAATATTTTCCTTTGCTGTTTGTAATAATATAGGAAGGTATCAAAAGGCGTAGGTTATGCAATTTGTCATACTTATATGCATGAAGCGGCGGATTGCATTTCAGGGGACGCTTCCCGTCACGATTTATCTCGGAATAAAATCTCAATTTAAAAAGTTTTCATTTGAGTTAGAAATCATAATATTGTGTTGTCATCGGCTTTATATATGTGTGTCAAATTTCAGCACAATTGGTTGGGAGGAGCAGGTATAAAATTCAGTTGCAACATTTGGCCCCAACATACTAACTAATAGGTGAGTTCAAATAAAGGCTTGTAAAAAGTGATTCAGACCAGGTTCGTCCATTTTCGAATTACTCACAGGATAAGTAAATTTAAACAAATACTCGCAAAACATTAAGATTAAGAATGAGTCAAAGCATTTGTGGGTGGATATTACGGGGAGACGCTAAAACGTGTTATTCGAGTGTGAAATAATTAATAAGAAAAGAAAATGGTGGATAACAAGAATGATAGGAACAGGGAAGTAAAACACAAGGAACTGGACTAGCTCGCTGAACGGACAAGGAGAATACGACATATTACAATACATGGAACAGGTGATATGCTTACGACGGGAGTTTAAAGAGATGAAACGATGACAGTACGGGGAGGAGGAGGAGGACAAGGAAGAAACGAATAAACGAAGAGATAAAATAGTATAATGCGGTGATCTCTTTGGAGAGGAGCAAAAGGAAATCCATTACAAGAGGGTCACGAAGGAGACAAACGGCAGAAATACTATGTTAAACAAAGAGAAAAAGAGAAAGGAAATAATTCTCATTCTTAAGAATGTATAACTCTGGTAATAGCCTTATAAGGCAGGTATTGTAGCCAAGGGACAGGGTAGTCCGTGAGGAGGAACTGTAACACAAACCTGATCTACTGTGGGATAAAAGATGTAGAAATAGCAAGTCAGTAATGGATGGAAAAACTATTGATTTAGCTAGACATTACCTCTTTCCAAAGCGTCGCAGTTGCAAAGGTCCGCGAAATTCAGAGTATTTTAAAAGGATTTGGCCATCAATGCGTCAGTATCATGAAACGTGTTTAACTGTGGCAGGTATAAACTTTGAATACTCGTTGCGATACTTAACAAATACACGTCGTGCTTTAAAGTTTGTACGTTGATATTTTAATCACCCGCTATGTGTCTGTCAGTTCTTCCAGATCCCTGAGCTTTGTGGCAGTGCTTGGCCCACGACTGTGACGTACGAGTATACCAAACTTTACATCAACATTACGTATTATGACGGTATTTCTTGCCTTTTTTTCTCTTGCTTTGTCTTGTTGAACCTTGTATCACTTTGAAGGGCTGATTCAGTCGCAGCATGATATCATCCCCAATGGAGACCGAGAATTATCTTAACTTAATTCATGATTTTATATTGAAAAAGAGTAATCTCTAGTCCGAATACCTTCCATTGATGTCCGGGGATTTCTTCACACAGAGATATCGTCAGTTTAATTTGTGCTTCGTAATTTCCGATGAGGCGCTACCTCGTCCAACGGCTCGTTTATAATCGTGTGGAAATACGTTATCTGGAGAGGCGTGAAGCGAATCCTAAAGATAATAGGCTTCATCCCGTCGCTCGACGCATCGCATGCATTGATCCACTTGCACACGGTGCGACGATGCGTTTGACAGGTGCTTCCCAAGGGCGCGAGACAGCTTCATGTTCAGTTTACTTTACACAGCATTTGGTAATAAGGATGGAGAATATACATTCAATAGAAAACAAATCGAAATGTATAAATCATTAAAAATAATCATCATATTCATTGATGCGCTAATGTTCCATAATGCACTAACCGAACGGAGTGAATCACACAAATGAGTTACCGTAATTTAGAAAATTAATCTTATTGTTTTATCACTCACCTTTTCCTTTGCTAGGGAGTAGCATATAAAATTACATCAAGAGAAGTAGCTACTTGACTCATTAATTTGCTGGGACTAGCTGATGTTAACCAACGATAGTGAGGACTTCGTTTTCTGCTAAGTAATAAACAATATTAGTAGATAAGTACGTGAGTTACGTAATACTCTTCTGTGTATTATCATATTCTAGTCATAACTCTTCCGAGATTGTTTTTTTTTAATGCTGGTATGATTCTGAGTGAAACATAGCAACGATTAGCAGATGAGGGGAAAGTTGTATCTGTCGTGTTATTCAGGTCAATAAAATAGTCTCACTAAATAAAAGTAAACATTTATTTTGTCATGCGTTTGTTACAATCAATTTTCCGTGTGATTTAATCTCATGAGTGTAGCTAGTTAATGGTACAATAGTAAATACCCCACCTTGTGACGCAATTTTAGAGTGTTTAATTAACGCAAACCAAAATAAAATTTGTTTCATCGTGTATCTCTTGGCTCAATGGTGTGCACAATTACAATTTCATTTATACCCGGCATACTATACCACGTAAAAACAAGGAAAGCCACCAGTGTAATGCTCCACGAGAAACCATCGGATTGCGAAAAACAACGACATATTGTTGTCGATACCAGGGAGGTTATCGCTGGATCGAGAAAAGCCCCAAAGAGCGTCTGGGAGTGAAACACACCATCGAGTTTTGCGTGGGATAAGTCCCAAATAAGGGTCCGTGGAAAAACTCACAGCTAGCGACGCAAGTTTATTAAATTGGTTAAAACGACAAATAAAACAAATGAACAATGAATTGTAATATCTAATCTAAGAGCTTATTTATTACCAAAAATTTATTAATTATACCTAACAATAAATTATTTATATTATCTAAGAATAAGTGATTTATTTTACTAATTGTTTTGTACAACTATAATAAATGTGTTTAGTTTTTTTAATTTTGTTTATTGGATTCGAAAAATTATGTTGATTGAAGATAATTTCTAGATATAAAATAAAAAAGTAAGTAATTACGAGTGCTGGACCTTGATAGAAAAGAATAAATTATTCATCATATAGAATTATACTGAGCAATGATGATATATTCAAATTTTTTCAAATAAAAAACCACATTAAGAGGTAAGTTGTAGCTAGTTCGGGATTTATTTACACTTAAAATTATTTTTCCGCTGTATTGCAACCATTTTCTGTTATGTAAGTTGGAAATGCGAAAAACTCTTCTCTCATTTGAGAGGATCACTGGTGATGGCTGAAACTGCAATATCATACAAAACTGGATTCATGTTCCACCTAATGTAGAAACTAAAACGATACATTCCAGCATTTATTTAATTATAACATTTTGCCTAATGTAACCAATTTAACATAATGAAGGAAAACTCTAATTTTATTTCAAATGAAATGTACATTTTGGTTGTCTGAGAATACGAAACAAGACACAAAAATATATTACTGTTATAATAGAATGAGAGCGAAAGGGTTTTTTCATCAGAGATGAGATATTATTTATAAAATAATTCAAAGATTGAAGAAAAAAAAAAATCTTATGTTTCTTCGTAATGTAAATGATCTTCACAAATTTTTCATGAATCTTTCAAGGGAAATTTCTATCAATGTATATCTTTTCTTGTTTTGTAACTAATATTATCTTTGAGAGCTAGTCGAGAACTTACCTTATCAAACAATATGATAAACAATTATCTCAAAACGTTTTCTTTCTTTGCACAATTACATATCATTTCTTGTGGCTTGCGTTTATAATGGAGGTGTGTCATGGAAACCGTAGTTTTCTGGCATGAAGTCGTAGAAAGTGACTTTACAAAATAATATCATTTTTTCAACCCTCATTCGCTTATTTTACCGAGGAGAAATATACATAGATAATATATAATACTCATATAAATACTTAATGATAACATGATTAATGTTTTTCTTACAAGAGAACCATTTCTTGACTCAGTTGGAAACATGAATCATAAAAATCTTTAAGAACTATCAGTCAAAATTCTCGACCACGTTTATCAATAAGTATATTATATCTTGAGTTTAGGTCACAGTAAATACATCCTTCTTAGATCGATACTGTTTCGACTATTATTAAAGTCGTAATAAAAGTCAAAAAGCTGGAGATCCAAGAAGGTTGTATTTACTGTGACCTAAATTCAAGATACCGTATACTTATTTAAGAACTACCTTATTAAGGAATATTTCTAGTTAGCATGAAACCTCGAAATATATGGATTCCAAGAGCAATCTTGTGAAAGTGCGAGACGAAGCTGACGATATTGTATGCGCCTGGGGAGTGCATTTGAGAGTAAGCAATTTCTCAGATCTCTCAAGAACGAAGTCATTCCACACTCTACGTGGAGACTTCGTCACGGCAGATGGAAGTCGCACCCCAGGGGAACATTACCCAAAACGGGACGCTACACGATGGGGAAGATATCTGTGATCTCATCATTAACAGCAATAAAAGTAATAAAAAAACTACACGACACTTACAAATATATAAAACGTGGCTATGGAGGGCTGGTCGCCGAAAAATGTTCCACTTTGTGAGTGACTTTTAAGTGTTTTTTTAATTAACTTTAAAATTATTTAATTTATAGAAAACTACTTCGCTTTACTTTCAAAAGAGAGAGAAAGAGGGATTGCTACCACACTGATATGAGAGTACTAATCACTGGATACACAGTATTAGAAAACAGTATATGGCTCATATAACGGTAAGATGTAGAACTCTGTATTTGTGGAAAGGAGGATGAAACGATAAATCATATATTTTAGAATTGTGAGCAGTATGGGGCAGAGAAGGAAGAGTATCTGTTGCATTTCAAGAAGGATAGAATTTGAAAGATCAGGAATAAGTAATAATTAATACGGACACGAGAAAGATATAAAAAATTCAGAGAATATGTAGCAAATTGAGGAATTATACGAGAGGAATTCGAAAAAAAAGGAAGGTTAATAAACGAATGTATTTAAAACTAAATAAATAAAAAGATAAAATAATACAAAGATTTTCCGATAAATAAGACACACCGTGAGATGAAAGATCTCTCGTCTCATTAGTGGCAGACCTGATGACATATGTGTTCAGTTGATTAGAACGAATACAACGGAAATTTTTAGAGATGAAATGTTACAGGAAAATGCAATAAAGCGGGAATCTCGATTTTGATAGTTGTTACATCAGGATGTCCAGATGGAGGGACCTTGCGTCCCTTGTGGAGAGAACGCCTCATTGCACTCATCACTTTGTCAGCGGGGTTTTGTTACGCGAAGGTAGACAGTATACTAGCACCAGTTAAATAAACGCTAAAACAAGATACAAATTCGAAACATAAATATTAGAAAACATAAAATTGGAAAAATGCCCTTTACGTATAACCAATTCAAAATCTCGATCAAGGTCATTTTACCTCAGCTAGCTCAACATTTTTTATTGCAGCTCTATCATTCTACTCAATGATAAAAAATTAATTATTATTTTTTATGAATACAGAAATCAGGAATACTTGCACGTATGGAAGTGAAATTCTTCTCCGTGTCTACAACATTAATGCCATACATTAAAGAAAGGTTACAACAAAGCTGTAAAAAATATACCAAAACGAGCTTTAGTATTTGAGGTCATGTGCCATAATATCCATTGCAACATTATTATCCTGTTTTTGTGTTTAAGTGTCCTGTTTTTGAATCGAAAGGCTCCTCTCATCTCTATTTGAACCCAATTGCTGTCATTAGGTCTCCACTTATGTAGATTTCCAGCTTTACTTTTTGTCTCAATTTTCACAGCAATCGCTAGCAATGGACCCATTTTCACAGACTCCACTCCCGTCTTTCTCGTCCGCTGGCTCTCCCTACATTCCATCATGAAAGCCGCCTCTTCCTGCTCCCCGACACTTCTGTCTTCTCCTTTTTGGAACAATCGATGGACTGTGCTCTCGCGCGCGCTCTACCCGGCGTGGTGCGGAACTGCACCGTCGCGGCTGCTCTTCTCCGCCCTGGAACGATGTTTTGTCTCGACCTCGTTGCTTTTGTAAGAAATTCAGATGTTGGCTTTGTCCCCAAATTACACAAAGGGGAGACAATGCTACTGTGTATTGACTAATGCTTAACTAACATTTCCTGGTCTCTTTATCGTTTTTATACCCTGTTCGAACAATTGCTTCTTCACTCTGTTGATGGGCAAAGCTCTTCGCTGGATTGAAAAATATCTTTCTACCTTGGATTCAGTCCCGTAAATTGCCTTTTCCTTTTCCTATGGCGATACGCGATGATTTGCAACAGTATGATAATTTGCGTATTATGGAAACATTTTTAATTTATTTTTCAATCTTTCAATTTTTTAATAGTTTTTGTGGATTTTGTGTGTGTGTGTGTGAGTAACGTTCTCTTCCGTATAAAACATTTTAAAGTAGGTGAGTCCCTAAGTAGGGAAATGTTAGTTTATTTAATGATTTTTTCGAAATAAAAGGCTCAAAATTCAGGAGCGCAGTGTAAATTTGTTTTCTAACTGATTTACAGACGATTCCAATAATCCCTCAAACAACGTTCTACAATGTTGGCAAATGCAATTTCTTTCCGTAAGTGTCACCGGCAGCTTGATGTACGTACATTAGATGTTAAGTAGGTAACTTTAAAGTATTTCTGTGGAAACCCCATGACAATTTGATAATCCATTTTGGAGTTGATCGTGTTCAAACATTTTGAGTTCTTCTCTTCTATGAACATAGTGATTGGTGGTGAGAGATTGGAGGTTTCATAAAAGTCGACATTTCCGTCAAGAGGTCACCAGGAGGCGTTGCGTTAATGATAGTGAACAAACGAATGTTTAGGTGCATATGAAAGAAGTCAGTTACGTCTCTTTGATAGAGTGTGTGCTGATTCGGTTTATTACAGAGGAGATAAAGCTCTCTTTGGAATTTCCACGAAAGAAATTTTTGAATAAACTTGTCAATAATGTTAAAAATTCTCGAAAAAATATGGAATAACTGAGATAAAACTTTATTTATTATGATTCAAAAATTACTTAGAAAACCTTAGACCTCATTCATTTAAGTGTATGTCATGAACAATTGAATTGAGAAGGAATGATTTTGGGTTGTTGGGGAGACCCTTCGTCTAGAGAAGATATCGGAAATCTGAGCTGAAAACGACCTATGTCGTACCAATACCCTTAAACCCGATCTACACTAGATGTGCAGTAAAGTGCAATGCACGTTCAATTCAAGTGCTAATCAAAACCGCAGCATTAGGTATAATCTTCTGAGACAGTTCTCGTCTGATATCCTGAGCTGTGTAAGGCACGGTCATTACCCGTGCCTTGAACGCAGCATCGTCGGCTGCTCATTCCATTCCTTGCTCTAGCAACAGACAGTCTAATGAGACACGTGTTTGTAAGAGCAGTATAAAAGACGCAGCAATGGGGGACGAGAAATAAGTTGAATATGTATACATTTACGAGTGTGTATTACTATATATATATATATATA
>NNCF01127056.1:659944-691974 GCA_002313205.1 Laupala kohalensis
TTCATCTAACGGTCGGTCAATGTTTTACGTACTTCCTATTTTTAGGTACACGCTGTGTAAATACTAAACGAGACCCTACAAATATTTCATTGGGATTCCATATCCCACTCTGAAATAAGTGATATCGATTGCTCGAGCCGCTGAATCGGGTGTCGATGTCAGATGGTCAAATCATGTTTGCTGCCAATCCACGTGTCACCTTGCGCTGGCACGATCGTGGCGTGTGCAGTAGGATGATTGAAACCCAGCTTCCGTACACACGTAGTCGAGAAATGAACCAACATCCCCTCACATGGTAGCAGGGGGAGGATACACCGACGATGATGATGTTGGCATGGATACAGCGATAATTGTAGAAAAATGCTATGAAATGGGTTCCGATTGACGCTGTGATTCAGGTATTTCAATAAATACAATAATAATCAGTACATATCAACAATATGTATATGAATATAAATAAAACGTATTTATTGAACATCCTCATACATTATTCGAAGTTACGAAATAACATATTTAGAAAATATGTAGATTTCAAATAATATTTCAAGTGAAATGACGTAAATTGATGTACAAAAATGTATCCTCAACTCTAAAAATTGAATTTGAATAAAATTTAAAATATTTTTCGTGTTTTCTTAATACATTGGACTCCTGATTTTCAGAATCTGTTATAAGTGAAGCAGATTATCGACAATGGCATGTGAAATTTAATTCCTCAACCAAAAACGTTTAATGGATGCATTATGAACCTTCTCGTCCCCAAATGAAGAAGGCGTATGCCCTAACCACTTCATCACGTGTCACTAGACAGTCTACTGAACGTGTGTGACAGTATAATACAATATTTTACTTGAGACACAACAACGAATCTCTAAACGTTTTCGCTCTTTTGTCTTTGACCCCGCAAAGAATGAAGAAGCAATTTGACGTACAATTTGTGTGAGCTAATGCTGGTGGTGGTGTAACCCATTATTAGAATTAAATTATTGTAACAATTTTCGCAAATATTACACCTTAGTAAAACTTAGATCTAGCTATTTTGGATTTATTGTAAGATATTTCCGATAATTTTGATTTTGTGTCTTCTTGATCATCCCCAATAGAATGATACTCCACTTTCCTAATTGTTGACATGCGCGTACTTAATATAATAAAGTAGTAACGATAATCTAATTTGCAACAACAAAAATTCAATTTATAAAGTAATATGAATTGGAAACTCGTTTGACTCCGTCCATGAGCAGTATGGCCTATCATTAGTCTTTATGCTCATGACATAGTAATTTGGTAATGGTAGACAGGATAAAAACCGCTAGTAAAAACTGAAAAATCACTTCAGAATGCCCGGCGACATCTATAAAAAGTATTTTGAAAATTAATATAGGTTGTGAACTGCAATTTTAAAAAATATGAGATTTGGAAAGTATTTCTTTTTCTGATGGTAGACAGCGTATTTCATCCAAATATGAAATAGTTTCCGATAAAGTAACCTTTAAAAGCTAAAATCGACATCAGCCTATGTTATTGCATCCACTTATTCAAATTTTAGACGATTAAAAGATTTAAATCTCTGTCGATATTTCTAATTTAAGATTACAACTCTGTTGTAATCTCAATCCACAGTCAGTGAATCGACAACGAGAATTCCAGAGCGTATAGATGCACGGAGCACAATACAGGTAAAAGCCTTAGGTGTCGTGGGGGAACCCCTGTTCACTCGCACTTCGGTCGTGCATTGGGGATTCCCCTCTCATGTGCATTGTCGCTTCGTTATTGTCTGTTGCTTCGTTCCGCATCGTTTCTGACTCACAGGATGCTCCAATCAGGCTAGTGAGGAAGAAGTAGGCTGAATGAGGACAACAATTCATGTTGCAGCAGCTCTCGGGATAACTCGTGATAACTCGTGAGAAATTTGTCATAGTTACAAAAATTACTCTTCCAGATATAGTATATTTGTCGGTAAAAATCGAAAATTCAAATTCAGTTGTTTCCTCATGTATTGGTACAGAATGTTAAAGCTTTTTGTCCGAGTTGGAGTAAAATATAACCGCTCTAGTTTCAAAATTACATCTTCGAAAATACTACATTTTATTATGTCTGTTTTAATAGTCAAGTTTAGTGAGAATATCATGGCGTTCTAGAAATACCCTAATCCAATCACATCCGGACTTTTTTATTGGGGATTTAGGGCTCGCAAACGTGTAGGTCATTAGGGCCCTTACATCCGGACTTATTATTTTTGAACTCCTTGTCAAATCTTCCTCTTTCTGAGTACTCTGAGACGACTATTTCACATGAATCTGAAATGAAAGGGAAAATTCACTCAAACATACATGTAATCACTCAATAATACAATTCACAAAGCATTCTTCTTCTTCTTCTTCATCTTCTTGGGTTACGTTGGGTATGTTAAGTTATGAAGCTTATAACTTAATATTGAGTTATAGTTTTTCAGTCTATGTTTTCCGACAAATGATGTACTGCAAGATTGTGAGTCATTCTCCGATTTGTAGCCTCCAATCACAAATGGAGTGTGGACTAAGAATATTCCTTGCAGAGTCTACTCCGTGTCTCTCTTTTCTACAGTCAAGACATTCCATATCAATATAAAATTTTAGTGGGTAATAAAATTAAAAACAATTTATCTTCAATGCGAGGGTTGCAATAATGTAATGGCAGAAATTGGAGCTTAAGTTCATTTTATTTACGAACAAAAATGAACTTGCAACCGAATATATCTCATGGAACTAACAAAAGATAACACAGCCTCACAAAAAAAAATTCTCTGTACCACATATGGATTCGACGTATTTTTAGTGCTGAGAACGATGCCGATGTCCCCAGAAAAACCCATCGTGTCAATGTTTAGTTTTCGCCGAATTACCTCAGCAGGTTTTAATGAAAGAATGGCAATTTTACAAGTAACATGAAGGTGCCCTGGTTGCGAAAACACGAAGGAAAGCTAATAGATCATTATTTGTACTAGGATTCATTAAAATTTTTAATAAAATTATCCTGGGTTCCCAACTGTTGAAGTTTAATATTTGATTGAAATTCCGCACAAAGTGTAATAACTCGGCTCATCCTGTAACTTTGCCAGATGATGCAACAGAATACGCGAGGTTAAGTATCTTATAGAGGCGGAAGAGCCTGAACGCTCATTTTATGATAAATTTAGCATAAATTTCGCTTATTCAAAGATGTGTATTGTGTCAATAAACGCGGGACAGGCTGAATTTAGTTTCCATCAGATTTAGCTTTCTCACTCCTGTAGGATATAAATATTCATGGGTTATTTGCTTGGAAAAATATTTTTTTTATTGTTCTTTGTCGCTTTACCCTCTAAGACGCGTTATTGCCAATTTTGCCATTTTTTCATTAAAACCTGCTGAGGTAATTCGGCGATAACTAAAAATTGACACGATGGATCTTTCTGGGGACCGTAATCTTTATTATAATGTCTCTCAAGTTTCTGCGAGTTTAAAAGCGCATGGTTTCTCCGCCTCTTCCAACAAGAACCCTTCCTCCTTCCCACCTCATCTTTCCTCCTCTCTCCTTCATCTACAGCTTTCACCCGTCGTCTTCCCATCCTTCGCAAAAACGCAAGACAAATTAAGGTCTTCACACTTCTCTGCACTCTGGTGGAGTTGCGACGAAGCTAAGTTGGTAGCAGTGATGGAACGGTGTCAACCTTGGTTAGCGATCTTGCTACGACGTTGAAGGCGAAAGTATTGACAGCGTCCATTGTATTGGCGATAGAAAGAGGTGGAGAAATACAGGAGGCAAAGATATGAAAGATGATTCGGTGGCAATGAAGACTCAAACTTCCGGTGACAACACAGCATCGGGATTTTATCCAAATGTTGCGGCAATAAAGAACAGCTTTACAACTTCTGTGAACGCTATAAAAACCAAGAAGTTCTCTTTATTTGCTCCTCTATCTCTTCTCTGAATTATAATATTTCGTCACGTACTTTTTTTCCGCCTCCAGATCAAGACATGGAAACAAAGATATATAAAGTTGTTGGACATAAAAGCAGTTGCGAGGATGTCTCTGTATGTTTTCGACAAACTTTCTCTCTTCTGGTGTGACTCCCATTCAAAACCTATCAAATATCAAATGGTCGTACGACGTCTTTGTTTGCCTTCTCTTCTCCTCCATTGCCTGTCATTCTCGTATAATAAAAGATGAGAAAAAGCCTCACTTTCTTCTGTTCGTGCATTTTGTGAATATTTCAGTGGAACAACAAGACGCCTTCAACTCCCAGCGGGTGATCGCATGAAGTGGATGTAATCATAATCGTGCTCAAAGGAGAAGCAGACGGTAGGCGTGGTCTTTCGCCTCGCAGAGACAAGACACTAACAAGCAAACAAATGGAAAGGAAGAGGAGACAAATATCAAGACAATGTGTTAAATCGTCCATGAACTTCGATCTTATGGGTACATCACACATCCAATACACCGCTCTGCTACTTGTAAGGAACTTATTTAAAATAGTATAATTATTAAATATATTTGTATTTGTATGAATGGTAATGCAATTGTGCACAACTGTGAGTGCAATTTTGCACAGGGTTATTCGGTAAAACAGCTTTCCATATGATTTTGTGTATTAAAATTATGTCACAACGTGATATATTGGTCATTTTACAATACAATAATTAAAAGAAATATTAAGCAGGTATGATACAATATAATTTAATGTTCATAAAATAATTTTTTTTTAACTTATCGTTTAATACCTCTGTTATTGTGAATATCGAAGTCCAAAATGTAGAGAATAAAATTTTCCGGAACATCTTCAAATAAATATTTATATTGCAGTAATTCAAATAGGTTTAGGGAGATCTTTTCCGACCATTGATGTTCAGAAATAACAGAATTATATTCACAATGACACTTATTAATAAACAAAAGTGTGTAGTGATAAAATTTAACTAAAATTTAGTTTCAAAAATGCATAGTTTTAGACATAAACGAGTCATCACATGATTACCTTAAAAATAGTAGGTACTATCCACAGAACACTTGCGAATGTAAGATTCCACGGTATTCAGAAAATCATGAACTTTGTGGACAATGAAAGAAGTCTTGAAAAAAAACAGAATTTGCTGTTGGTAATGCCCACTTTGTCTGATTACATTGAAAAATGTATCATAACAATTCGCATAGTTGTGTATGCATGAACCAAATTTAGAATTGGGTGTTAATTGAGGAATGACAATCCCGAGTCGAGATAGAGTGATTGATGAAAGTCCACGTGTAGCGTTTATAAAAAAATACAGAACACTATGAAAAAATAATATGTGAGAAATACGATACGTTAAATGATTAAGAGACAATAATGATAAAGGAGAAGATACATGTAGAAAGAATCCAACCCAAGATCAGTTCTCTAGTAATAATAATAATGGAGTCTCCATAGAATTAGCAAATGACCAAAATCCGATTAACGCGCCGTGGGTCGTAATACACCCTACAGGCACACTCTCACAAAAAAATGATCCTTTACAAAGGTAAAGTATTTTATTGTGTTTTAATTCCATTATACATCTGTGCAATGGTTTTGCTTTTTTAAATTTCAATTACTAAAATGCATGAGAAGATAAATTTTAACAAACGTTAAATTGTAATAGAGTAGAAATCCGATTATACAAATTCCTCATCGGATCACCAATTACCCGGATATGTGGGAGAAAAAATTGTTCTTTTAATCACTTTTCACTTAACTATTGTTATCTTTTACTGTACTGCGCTTACCGTAACCTTTAGGGACTTTTAATATAATTGTTTTTTTTTAATTGTATATTGCGAGTTAGCTTTGTTTTTCGTCAACAACATTTCTCTCAATTTGCCTTAAAAATAACATATTTTGGTAGAAATACAAATATCCGGATATTTAATTATCCGCATCGGGTTCTGTCTCAATTAATCTGATTAATTGATGTTCTATTAAACTTTTCTTACGTCAAAGAAGATATTTCAGGTGAACCAAATTAATGAACGAGACAAAAAAACAGGAATATTTTAAACATGACAATTCACATTTGCAATATACATTTGTCATTGAAACCTATCACTATGGAACTTTTTCAGGAAAACATTTTAACGAAAGCAATGTTAATTATTTCATCTGAAAGGCTACGTAGGAGAAACATTTCGTTTCAAGAATATTTGGCTTGTGAAAAGCAAGGTATCTTGTTTTCATATGTAATACGCAGTTGAATAGTTTTCTCTGATAACATATGAATTAATATTACTTAAATAAATCAATTACACTTCATGAATGCAGATGTAACATTTTTTCCTCATTTTATTGTAAAAAATATCTATGTTGTTATAATAATCGTTAATTACACATTGCATGATTCACATCTCTAAAGGAAGATGTAATTGGCAATGCCAACAACGGATGCTATGACGACAAAGATTGTTTGTGCCCGAGGGTACAAGAGTTAAAAACGTATTGGTGCTTGAGTTACGTTACGATTTATGTAAAAGTGGATAGGGAAAACTCAATACGGCTGCCCAGGGCCAACAAAACATAATGCCAACTTCAGCGATATAGACCTTAAACTCATGAAGGATCTCGAACACAGTTCTAAAGTATTTCTGAATACCAGAATTGAAACGCGTAATTTTCACTTGTGGATTTTCTTTTACTTATTTTCTTCTGGCGAGGTTCAGGCCATAAGGCTCGCTCTTCCATCTAACCGTTGGTCTTAGTAGAGAGTATTAGGAAGTAGAGACAGAAGGTTGACGGAGAATATATGGTACCTAACTAACGTTTGTCTGGAGTAAATGAGGGAAACCGCAGCTGAAAACCTCACCTAGTTCGTCCGTTTAGGATTTTGAACTCGCACTCAACGGAATCGTGGAAGCGAAGGCGCTGTCTAAAGTATTTTCTAAAGCAAATATAAATTTCTAGCATCTAGGATCCCGAACACAATTCTAAGGTATTTCTGAATAACAGAATTGCAAAGCGTTTTTTTTTTACTAGTGGAAATTAGTGGCCATCTAAATAACGCATGAACTATTATAAAATCTAAATCAGGAAAGTAAGTTGGCTACCGATTCAAATAAAAATAATTTCCAAATTACTGGAAATATAATGTAAAGTGGCATGGTGAAAGTGGCTGCGTGATTGATGCCCCGCAAAAATTTATCATGGGCATAGATGCAACCCTTGAATAATCCATGAGTTCTACTATAAACCCAGCAAGTGATAAAAAATGTTTCATGTTCTCCTTGTTCAAGATTGTGATTGTTACAGTGATACGTGACTTCCCACTTTCACATGAATCATAGTATACCTACCTAATACGAAGTCACACCATGGGAGACGCGACGAACTTTCGCTGAAAGAATTATTTTGGGTCAGAATAATAGGAAAATTGGGAAAGTTAACAATTTTCCTTTCATCTAGAATTCCAGAAATGAAATGTTGAAACACCATACTTTTACGTGCAATTTTCAAGCTTCATTTCTTACTTTTGACCATTAAGAAAGCGTTAAAGGATTCAGTGAATGATTGGTACGATGAATATACGATCGCGTAATGTCTGCCTGTGCTAAATACAAAATCTGTGCCTCGACGTCCTCCCATTTGCGGGGCGGGGTCGCCTGCCCACAGCAAGCCGGGAGGCACCGACATAACCGCCGCACAGAGTGGAACAGAGAGCGGAGACTCCCCAGGGCGACGCAGATGGCTGCGAAGAGCGAGCGCGGCGTAGCGGAGGAAGAGGTAATTAAGACACCAGAACGCAGGGAGCGAGCGAGCGAGCGGTCGGGTTCAAGCGAGCCCCTGCCAGCGAGCGGCACAGACGAGAGTGGCCTGATGCAACCGCACGTGAAATTAGACATTCCTGCGTGCCGAGATCACCGCTTGTTTATGAGGCGTCCGTCTTCCAGTGCACAGGGTTGACGTGCGCACGACTGACTTCTCAGCGACACGTTTAAGTTTATTTTGCACGGAAAAATTTCGTTTTCAGCTCAAAAATTATTTTTTATAATATCTGCGGATCATCGTTTAAGCAGGAAAATGGATTAGGATTTTTTTAAAACAATATTTCTATTAATTGCATGAACTTCATTTTTAGTTCATTAAAGAGTAACAGTTTTGGAAATACATTTGATTTTATAATTTGTATTATATAATTTATATTTTAAGAATTGTTTATTTTTTATTATTTCTATGTCCTTTAATAATAATAATAATAATAATAATAATAATAGCTTTTTATTTTACCATTGCTGTAGCATGTTATTTTCTTTACGGTCGCGGAGACAAATGCGTCTTGTAAACGTTCCTTCGAAAATTGTCTCTATATTTGCGAAGATTTTTTTTCTTTGTGGTGTTGCGTTGTTTGTCTTTATTTCCCCGAATTGATTGTATGACGTCATTCTTGTTACCGCAGGAAAATTGTAACTTGCTTTTGTTCTGTACGTAATGAATTCGATCGACATGCAATTGGGAATTGTTTCGTCAAAAATATTTGATAGATATAATAAATATCAGCTTTATAAAATACGTTACGTTAACGTGAAATATTTTCATGAAAATCACTCTTTTTACAAATGTATTGAGAAGTATACTGTCCACAAATTCATCTTTTCATGTGTTTTATAAATAGGAGTTTTAAAAAAACACTAGTTCCAAAATATGTATAATAGAAACACAGTGAATTGTATCCGTTTCCTTAAGAATTGTAAAAATAAGAATTTGTGCGTCTTAGAAGTTGGTGTCCGCGATATAAAGCGATACAGTTTTGTTACTTCTAAAAAAGCAACACATGTCCATGGAAACGTTTTACAAATAAATTTTAAAATATTGAATTGAAATTCACATATAGAGTCTTGTTTATTTATTTTTTAATGCTTTTTAGGATATTTTATATTAGTGTACAATCAAAAATAAAAATTTCATTTATTTAGCCCAATTTACTTAGAGGTGCTAATTAATTTCTCACATAAAATATCAGTTACTGAAACAATGTTGAATAAATCATAGGTGTAAAGGAATTAGTGTCTAGAAAAAAAATTTCTTAATTCAATGATTTTTATCAAAACATTATTAATATTATCAATCCGTAAACACAGAGACAAATTGATATCAACAATTGACAAAATGGCTTTCCTTGTTATTTATACCGGAGGGTCAAAGGAACAAAGCACTTGAATGAGTTGTAGAGACAAGTGAAAATTGCAGGATATTCATAATGAAGTGGATGAAGGAGATCTGAGAATGTAGCAGCCCTCGTGGAATTGTCATCCATTTCTTCAACCTTCGGAATCAACAGCAGGTGCTCTTCAAGCCATTTAAATGCTTCGAAGAAAAACATACTAAATGAGGTGACTTCCATCGAGACACTAGACTCCACTTCAGGTAGCGATTGAAGTTACTAAATACTTGGGGAAAAGCCACGATCGTGTAATAACACAAGTAACTGTTCCATGAAAATGTTTACTCATCATTAGTCTGCGTCCCAATGAAACTTTTCATCAGGGACAGTAATTGTTCTGACCAAGGAGTGAGTCCAATTTAAACGCGGGAAGAAACCAACAGAAAGATCCATTCCTCCAGTAAAATCTTTCAATTCTGAAGCGAAATTAAAACCCTTTGTACACTTTTTTTAAATTCGAGACGTGTTTTAAAAAATGTTCATTGCTTGATCTTCAAATGAAATTTATTTATATTTCCAAAATGTCCTGAGAGCACGCAGCTATACTTATCTAAAGAGGCATGCAGACACTCCTCTAAATAGGAAGAAATTTGCCATCTCTTAGTCATTTTCGCTGAGCGTACATGACGCTGACAGACGGACAGAAGGAATTTAGAAACCGCCTTTCGGTATCAAGGACATACTCAGCTGATATTTCTGTCAAACCCATGTATTACAAAAAGTTTACGGATTATTATAATTTCTATATAAAACAAACTTCAGGAACATGAAACGGTATGTAATATGTATCAATAAAAATGTATATCTTCGCGTAACAATATATTTATATATTCGGAGAATCGGGATACGCTGTCTCATTTGAAGAAATTGCCAACGTTTCGGTTTCTGCGCAAGAATTGTAGATAATTATTTAGTTTAATAATTACTACCCTTTGTTCACGCGCATTTTTCTTTTGATGATATCAATACAATGTAAAGTCTTCTTAATTCCAACTTCAATTCCTTTCCGTCCATTTTCATTTTTCCTCTCTACAAGCACTAATGAGTCTCTAAAGACACATCGTTTTCTCTCTCATTCTCTTCTATGTAAAGACGGTTCGTTTTCGCGGGTCTCATAGATTCGAACTTAATTATATTTTTAATATTAATCTATAATTGTGAATTATTTTAATAGTCATGATTAATTTTTTTAAATCGGAACTGAATGTATTTTTTAAATAAGTAATTCTTTATAATCTATTGGAAATAAACATTTGTTAAATATTTTGTAGATATTATAAAAAGAGCTATTTTCGTTTTTTAGGAAGTGTGTGTTATGATATTGCAGTCAAGAAAAATTAGATCCCCATGTTTGGTCGGAAATGATGACTTGATTTCTCTTTTGTTTACGCAGAATAAATTAGTTCATGGTCCTCCTCCACGTCGTCAATTTGCTTATAATTCCTTCCTACCCTACTTAAATACTTTCTGAGATTTATTCCAACTCCACATGCTTTCTAAAACTTTGCTGACTACTTTCCACTTAAAAACGGTTCTTAATGCTATTATTGCATTTTACTACAATTATCGTCCATTATATAATCTGAAACTGTATATATGTTGCAGATGGGACTGAGAATACAAATATTTGGTAATAAACCCATGTCCAAAAATGCGCCGATTGAAAGATAAAAAATTTTGAACGATGGAAGGCAATACACATTGACAGAGGACAGGGTCTCGTGTCACATGTCTTGTGTGACATCATGTCACGTGTTATCAGAGAACAATCCAATGAATTGTTGCACAAGTACATCAGTTGCCACTGAACAATCGAGAAAGACGGTGCATTATAAAATGGAGGAGTACACGTTTTCCGAGTACACCGACGTGTTGCTCATCAACGGTGAAAGTGGACGAAATGGTCGATTAACACAACGCCTGTATCACGAACGATTTCCGGGTCGTACCCGTCCATTACATGCCATTTTTGCAAGATTCCAGCAACGACATCGGGAAACCGACAACTTCAAGGCTAATAGAGCCGATTGTAGTCGTGACCGAACGCGCCGTAGAAGAGGAGTCCTCCAACTGGTCGACAAGAACCCACCTAAGAGTACCCGCAACATCGCAGGTGCCGTGGATGTGTCCCAGAGCAGCGTCTGGCGAGTTCTTCATGAACAGCAACTTCACCTATACCACCTCCTGAGGGTGCAGACATTGGGTCAAGCTGATTTTGCGCCGTGCCGATTACTACCCGTGGTTCATACACCGTTGTGTCGACGTTCCAGACTTTCCTCTGATCATTCTTTTCACAGATCAAAAGCATTTCACAAACGGAGGTCTGCACGCCGGTCGTAACAGCCACATTCGGGATAAGGAAAACCCTCATGCCACACATACTCATCTATTTCAACATTGTTTCGGTATTAATGTGAGGGTTGGTATTATCCATGGTCATCTGATTAGCCCGTGTATTCTTCCGCGCCGTCTAACGGGTTACAACTACTTGACCTTCCTGCAAGACGTACTGGTGCAGCATGTGCCATTGCGTATCCGTCCGACGATGTGGTTCCAGCATGATGGCGCGCCAGCCCACTTTTCACGCGACGTCCGTCGGTACCTTCACCAAATATTCGGGGACAAGTGGATAAGTCGCGGTGGACCGATTCGTTGGCTACAACCTTTAATACCTTTGGACTCTTTCCTGTGGGGTTACATAAAGAATATTGTTTACGAGACCCCTGTAAAGTCACAGGACGATCTCCTTGCCCGTGTATTGGCAGCAGCGGAGATCATTCAAGACACTCTAGGACTTATGGACCGTGTGTATGTGAACATTGTTCTCAGGTACACTTTGTGCAACGAAACTCTTCTAGCATATGTTGCAGTTCACGCAGGTACGAGGTGGTTGATGCACATGCAGCGTATCTTTTGACTTCATTTCAAAGTCGTTTATCTTCGAAACGGCGCATTTCCGGACATGGGTTTAATACCAAATATTGCTGTTCTGAGTCCCCTCTACAGCACCTATAACTGTGTAATAGGAATTCTGAATCATCCTGTGTATATACTTTTTTAAATTGTTCTATTCACAAAATATTTATATTACTCGTCCAAGATTTAACTATTTATTTAATTAGATTATTGTATTTTCATTATTTGTAATATTTGTACTTTTTTCAAATAAGTTTCGTTCCGGTTGTAGCTTGTTTAATTGTAGTGTAATTCATTTAATTGAAGCATTTGAAAATTTATTTGACGTACTACTTTCATTTCTGATGAATCAATAAACTACAGTTTATGTTTATTATTTTTAACGTTCCCCGTGCAAATTTAAAATATTCAAATTTATTTCCATTAACGTATCGATGTAACCTTAATATATTGTTTTCAGTAATTATTGAAGAGAATAGCTTTCCCCTAAGCTATCCAATTCGTTTAAACTTTTGGTATTTACTGTTAAAAATTGCTTTCTTCAATATTCTTGTATTCAGCTCTTCGAACTTCCAACATGTTAGCTAGATGTTCGAAATGACAATAATTTCTTTATCAAATTGACACAACATTAAATCTCACCTGCAGACTTTCCTAGCTGCTCCTTTGCTAATGGCGTCTGGTTGTTGTTAACATGGAATATGGATGCTTGTAGCATTCTTGTTTTATTCACATTCTTTTGTTTATCATAACAATTTCGATCATCGGCAGTCAATTTGCATTACAGTTTGGATGTCGATTCGAGTGAGTCACCGAATCGTGCCGAAATCGTACTAAGGGACCATACAATATAGTAACTTGCATAGACAATCTTGGGCTTATAAAAATCGTGAAAGGAATATTTATGAATTTAGCCACGTATTTTTTTTACAATTGGCTTCTACCTAAATAACGGAAGTGTTTCTTACAAAATTTGACATGTAAATAAATATTGCCACCTTAATATTACTGATTTTCTTCCGTTCTTCCTCTTCTCTTCGATGTTCCATGAGCAGATGATTTTCTCTTGCACCTTTCGTGGAGCATACATCCCTTCGTCATCTCGCCCTTTGCCGCAGCCAGCCGCCCGTCTTCAGCCCCGCCCACTTCAGCACCGGCAGTGACATATTGATTCCGTAGACCTAAGACGCTCTGTTTCTTTCTGACGGGCCGCCGTGTGGCGGAAGGGATTTGCGCTACCCCAGGCACGCTCCCTCCCTCCCACACACACACTCTCTCTCTATCCATCTCTCAATTTCTCGCTCTCTCTTTCTCTTGTTATTCTCTTGTTGTACAGCCTCTCACCAAGGGTTCGCTTCTTCCAGATGTTTGGGAGTAGCCCCCTTCTCGAACGTCATCGTCGTTGATGACGTCTTTGGAAGCCTATCAATCTATCACTGCTCCTGAGATCTATACGACACGTTCAGTAGCAGGGTATCTTATAAATTATTTATTTAAACTGTCTTCAAGTTAATAATTACTCTTCTGAGGTGAGAGAACCTTTTTTAATTCCGTGCTTATCTCAAGTTATGAGCGCTTCTTTTAAATTTGAATTAGTATTATTAGTATTATTTTAATATAGGACATTTCCATGTTTGACAATTGTATTTTAAGTTGCTTTGAACACGATATTTATTTCATTACTCGACTATAAATATACAGAAAATAAATTAAAAACGGGCTGTAGTGCTTTACATAAAGAGTTAACGTGTTTTCTATTATTATAAGTAATTATATCCCAGTAAACATTCTAAACATTTCGCCATCACACTTGAGCATTATGAGCGTGAGGAAGTTAAGAAAACTAAAACAAAATCAGGATAAGTAGTGACAAACTATCACATAGTGTAAACCAAATTAAACAAATAATAAAGAATTACGACTTTTAACGGACGAAAAGTATACATTATAATTGCAGTATAAACCGTTCGTCCGTTAAAGATCGTAAGTTTTCTATTATTTATTTAATTTGATTATATAATGGACGTTTGTTGTAGTAGTTTGACTTACACCACCTGAAATAAGCCAAACTTAAAAACATTTATGAAAATATAAATTTTCCTGTTACGTCTTTGCCGTGGAGGCATCTAGCCCTTCTTCCCTCCTCGTCTTCCTCCTCCTCAGTCTTTCTGCTCTGATCTCATAATTTCCGCGCACGTTCCAGGAAATCCTCTCAACTCAAAACGTACCTGGCGTCCATTTCCTCTTTTCTCCGCGAGGCGCACTGAAGTATCCCAACGGGAAGGACGCGAACGTGTGGAAGCGAACACAAATCATGACCCTTACACAATTTCCTTTCGCTGTAGCGGGTTCGATGCTATCAGAATTGTTCTGCTGAGATTTCCTGCTCTGAAATTACGATGTTTGTGCTCTGTGTTTTCAAGCACGTCACAAATAATTTTGACTTCGGTTTCAGAAGCAAACGAAATGGAGAGTTGAGATGTCAAAATGTGTTTCAAAACTATTACTAGATGGAAAGGTATTATAAAATATTTTGTTGTATTTCAATTTCTGAACAAAGAAACTCGATATAATTTATTAACTAAATCCTCTATTTATTTGCACAAACGTATGTGAAACATTTGCAGAAAAAAGGAATGGCTCCCCGATTACCGAGAAAAAAGTAGATTGTATGAATAATGATTTACATTATTAATAATACTTTTATAATAATCGAAACAAAACTTTTAATAATATCTTATCATCACTCGCTATTTTACATTAAAACATGCATGAATTTTATTAATATCGAAAGTTGGAAATTTATAGGAAATATCCTTCCGTGTATTTTTAAAAGAAGATATCAAATTAATTTTGAATCAGAGAATATATTATACCAAAAAGCTATATGTAAGGTAGGAGTTGCCGGGAAGAAAAATCAAAGCAATCTGCACAGAATTTATTTTGGCAGGTTGCCTACTATGAACGTAACTAGTCGTTCTTACAGCGACATCCCCCATACACATAAGGAGGGGGGGAGAGGAAAAAAATACAGATGACTTTCATGCACACTCTCTCATGAACCCAAATGACCATTTTAAATTATTATCATGATACCTAGATAATTAACACTCACAAATGGTTCTTATGTTTGCTTCATGTTGGCTCGATGAACTGGATTTTGAAGAGTGTAAAAAGGTCTTAAATAGTCGTCGTTATTTAATCCTTACAGTTCGAAAATTGTCTTTTAAAAAATTTCTAGTTTTCAATTTCTATTTATTTCATCAGCATTCATAATACAAATAGTTCTAAGACGGCACTATCATCGTATAACTCTTGCCCTTAGTGAAAGATAATAGAGGAATAATATCCGATGAAATTCCGAAATAGAAGAAGAAAATAAAGAATTACATTATGGCCGAGAGTACACACGCAGTGGAAAAGAAAATGATCGCGGAGTGTTAGGAAAGATAGGGGTTGGGTAGTGGTGAGATAAAGCAATTGAAAAAATTTTGGTAATAAAATAATAGGTAGAGAAACGAAAACTTCTGCCTCGTAAGTGTAAGGTAAATAATTAAATATATTGTACGATCTTCATTGGACTCTTCACAATATTTAATATACATTCGTTTACACTACGATTTCTAGCCTTGTTTGGAGCCTTCTTCAGGTGTAAAAACCATAAAGCAAATCAGCGAGATAACTGATATATATATATATAATTTATTTTCAAAAAGTAGTAATAGAATATAGAATATAAATATTTGTATAAAATGTTAAAAAAACATACACAAATATGTTGGAAAATAGTATTGTAACGTTATGTAACTTAAACTGCCACAATAAATATTGTGAAAAATCCAATTAATTAATTAAATATGTTTCAAAATTTACGACATTTTACGGACGAACAGTATATATTTGGTGACAAACACGAACACGAACACAAACGAAATTTAAAATCAGTTGAACAAAGTGTAGTAACCTCACATTGCATTAATAATGATCACCTGATGGACTGGGATAACACATTAATATAGGACAAAGCAGTTAATTGTTACAAACGTTACATATCAGAAATGGTATTTAAGAAAAAATTCACACGGGAGTTTAAATTTACACACAGACACAGAAAGGCAACCTGGTATATACAATACAATATTATAACATGTTTGTGTATTTTCTGCTTTTATGTAAACATTTTTGTGTTTATATTTATATTTAATATCATGTTCAATTGTTCTGTTTTTATGTTTCTTGTTATAATGTTACACTACCTGACGACGACTTCAAACGAAAGTCGAAATATAGTGAGTTTTTTATTTTAAAAAATTTACTGTTCGTCCGTAAAAGGTCGTAAGTCTTGAATTATGTATTTCATGTAACTATATAATGGACATCAATCTCAATAGGATCCAATTAATGTCGCACAATATATTTCATTATTCTAGATGTATGTGGATGTAAATAGTAGTCAAGTAATATTCAGAAGTTGCGGACTGCGTCGAATCCTTTGCCTGCAGTTAGATAGTGCGAGCGAGGAAGGATGAGCTTCGGATGGACAGGGTGTGAGCACACCGCCTTGAGCAGCGAAGGTGCAACGCCCGTGCTCACTTTCTCAATGTCTCACGCGTACCCAAGACGGATGGCCACTTTGCCTCAGCCATGGCGAGGCCTCGGGCGCCGCTCTTACCACGCACAGGACGGGCAACTGTGGCAGTGACGATAATAATACCAACACAACGACAATTTCTCTTTAAACTACTTTCCTTCTCGTTTTCTGTTTTCTTTCTTGATTGAATTTCAAAACTATTTTCATGCATGTTATTATTCTTTCTTGTTACACACATGAGCTTTTTATCTGTACTCAACCTTGGTTGTGTACTTTACCTCAGTAGCCCCACCCTGACCCGGATTTTTCTCCGATTTTCCTTCGGGTACGAGCAAATACGTTGTACGTATTTGCTCTTCATGTTCTGGCCTAGAGGTGGCAGTCTCATTACTATTATTGCAACAATTAATATTAAATTTGGAGTTAATTTATTACGAATTATAAACAATACTTTCTGAATAATTAAAAGATCTGATATATAATACATATTTGTTAAATATCTGTTTGTTATATTTTTAAATGTAAATTTGTTGGTATTCCGTTGATATTATAACATGTAGCCAACAATTTTTACTCTACCGTAGTGGGGCGCAGAAATGATAAATCTGTCTGCGCCTTAGGGCCCATTATCAGAGTAAATGAGATGGTCCCTTGCTTGCTTTTGGATAGTAAATTAGTTTATAATGAACATACGCAGTTGTGACACTTTTTAGACAGTAAATTTATTGATTTATTATTATTTCCCGTACCTAATCTGAAATGAATCTTTAGATGGCTGCTTTGACAAAAATATAAATCTCTACCTAACGTCGTATAATTTTGTAAAAAAGCACTGAAGATTAAACGAACGTTGGTACAGAAATATTAAATACGTAATTTAGTTATAGATTATTTATATTTAATTCAAACTCGGCAAAGACATTTCCAACTTTCACGTAATTTTCGCATCGTGCTACTGAGCATGTCGGACTCTTTCTATTTGTTTTTGAAGTTCCTTGTTTCGAAATTTTGTTAATGCAACATAATTGTGGCTGATTTACAACTTCTCATTATTTTGGATTAATACGTTTTTCGAACTCATTAATATGAACGGCTTATTATTATTGTTGGAAATATTATATGAGTTTCAATTGCTTGGAAAATTTTGTTTGACATAGATATATGTTATGAACGGGTGCAATGCCAATACTGATTTTAAGTTATACATATTTTTGTAATAATAGTAATAATAATAATAATAATAATAATAATAATAATAATAATATATGTATATGCATGATTATTAAATTCATTCTTATATGGATGAGAGAAAATCTAACGTAATGAGTAGATCGAACATTGACTATGTACTGGATGTTAGTTCACAAAAAGAGTTACATACGAGCGAATTTATGCTCGTGATTTCGAAATGTTTTAAACGTTCAGCTTAGATTCAGAATCCGTACACTGAATATGAGAAACAATTTCAATGGTTATCAATGAGGATTATGTATTCAAAAAGTCAAAATTTGAGTTAAGCCGCGGAGACTCAGTAAATAAATTAATTGGTAACAAAAGATTTTTAAATATTATAATTACTTGCCTTGAGTTGTTACAGTATCGTATAATTTGTAAACACCAACAATCCTCTTCCCAGTCTTCGAACTTAGAAATTTAGTTTTCTAGGGAAACGTGTACCTCTACTGTCTGAGCGGGTACTTTCCTTCAACTTTCATCTATTGCCGCACATCATTGCCTCTTCCCTTCAAAACCTGCGATGTATGAAACATGTAAAATGAAATACAAACATTTGTAAACGGAGAAAACATTCCACTAATTTCAGTTTTACAAATACCTCATTTGAAAAATGATCATGAAATACACAATTAATCAGTATTTTATTGTCGATGTAAATGCAGAAGCTGAATAAACGCATTTAATGTTTCATTTCATGACAGGGATGCAATAAATGTTACATGTTGTTCAAATCAAATAGCATGTCCAGATAACCACATTCAGGGATTGTCAAGTTAATTTATATCACAAACTAAATACAAGCATTTCTTTATATTGCATTGACATTGCTCACTAGTACACAAATTTTGCCTTATATTATGTTATTTTTGCGATGAATTTGATAGATAAAAAACATTGAATTTAACCGAGAATAAATTCGAATCATGTAAAATAACACATTTTCGTTTCATATACCAAACGTAATCAACACATAAAACCACTACACTATCGCAAAGCTTTATGATTTTATTTTGACATTTTAAAATTCTCCAAAATTATATTAGTTTGATTTTCGTTTCTGAAATAGATTCTTAATCCTAAGAAATATTTTATACTCCTAAAACAATTATTTCTTCACATCTCACCATTTTTCTTCCCTATTCATCTGTCCTTCCACTCTCTTATGTCCAATATCATGTTCCTGCAATAACTCTCCAATATATATATATATATATATATATATATATATATATATATATATATATATATATATATATATATATATATATATGTTATATATATATATATATATATATATATATATATATATATATAATTTTTATATTTTTCGAAAATATTTTTTGGTTAAAGTCGCTTTATNTAAACCAAGGAGCAAATCCAAAACATTAAGAAAAAATAATTAACACATTTTACTCGAAATGTGTAGATTTAACATTTCATTTTATAATTTTAGTTAATTGTATTATTAAATATCTTCGAATAATACAAAATGGCTCTTTATTAAAAAAGAGTTTAAATCTTAGTATCATTATTATTTTGAAAGACAAATCTTATACTCTAAATTTCTAAAACGTATTAATATCGAAATTTCCAGTTCCAGAAAATAATTTTCGTTGTGTGTATTAATATTGTCTTCCACCTTGATGAGTGCAGTCACCACCATCTTGTTCGCTTCCATTTCGGAGGTTTGAGTCTCCCAGGGCATCACAGATTCCTTCCCACACGTCTCTACAATCGCAGACCGCATCCTCGTTCAGGAACTCAAACCGCACTCGAGTTGCCACGAACATTCCTGTCCTCAATGTATATCCACAACCTTACGTTATTTGCCAACCGTGGAACTAATAGTGACGGTCAACATGATGCCCTTCCCTCAACCGATTGCATCATTGCCTTTACTATCTTCCTTTCCACGCGTGCTCCAAACTTCTTCAACGCCGTATTATCTCCGGCTCCACCGACATCGACTACACAACCCTGTGCTCTTCTATCGTTACCTCCGCCGGTTACAAATCTCCTCGCCAGCGCCCCCGTCTTGGTCTCATCTCCCCCCTTCCCCTCCTCGACCCGCACCATGGCTGCTTCCATACCCCAGCAACCCCTAAGGTATTGATTCCCAACCCCTTCCAGCCTTCGCCGCGGTCGTCTCCATCGCCACCGCCTCTATAAAATAAACTAGGATATTAAAAAGGAAATGTGAGGTCTGATATATCGTTTTCCTGAAGACTCAGAATGCTCCTTAATATTTCTTCTCTTTTCCCCCAGCGCGGAGGCATGAGGAATAGAAACGACGCGTCTGAATGTAGCTCTTACTGAAAGTGGCTTCAAAGACTTCGCGCCGACACAGCACCATGTTATAGATGTACACAAGCTCGTCTCGGGGACATAAATATTATTTCCCGGGTGTATTATCTTAGTCCCGACAGGAAGAGATGTGTATCTAGTGTGTAGCAGCAAACGCTTGGCAATTGCATTCTCACCCTCTCCTTGTCTTCTCCTCCTCTCTCTTCCTAGCGAGGAGATCTCTTTGCTAACGGGATGGCGACGCGTGGAGAAGCTCTCGGCGCCTTTAACACGATGACAAAACAAGGGGATAGCGATAGCTCATGTGCTATGGATGAGAAGAAAGCTGACGGATTGTTCGTTAAAGAAAAGAAGAATTATGATAATCCGGGTGGTGTAGATTAAATAGGGTGATGTAGAAGGGGAGAATGGTGATAGTTCACATGTTGTTGGTGAGAAAGGATGTTAGACTCCCAAATTTGGTGAGGATTTTAATTGTGTTATAGGGATGAGAATGTTTTGAAGGAGAATATTATATGATGTTTTATAGAGAAACTGGTGTTATCTATATTGGTAAGTTTATTTTGTAAAGCAGATGGCTGTAGGCAATATTGCAATATAATATAATTTAAATTCAAAGAAAAATGTTACTGGCATATTTATAGATTTCAAAATGACTTTTGATTTGGTAAATCACGATATTTTTTTGCAGAAGCTAGAATTAGCAGGCACAAACAGGAAATGCTTGAGACTGGTTTAGTAGTTTCTTAAACCAAAGAAGTCAACAAGTTAGAATTTCTGACAAGTCAAGCAATCCTCTACTTATAAAGGCAGGTGTGCCACAGGGTTCAGTCATTTCTGCAACATTATTCTTGGTCTTTGTTAATGATGTTTTGGAACTGCCTTTCACGGGCAAATAAGTGCCTTTGCCGACGATATCGCCTTATTTTACTCTTTTGAAGACACTTTAATTTAATGACGATTTATTTCAGAAGATTTGATAATTCGAAGAGATTGGTGCATAATAAACAAAATGCAAGAAATGTCTCTAAAACTAAATTTATTAACTTCAGTCAAACAATTTTCGATTTTCCTTATGACATAGTTTATCATTATATAGATTGCAACACAACTCATTCAGAATGTCAGCTTAATGAAAAAGTAACGACTTTTAAATACCTTCGTGTCGAATTAGATGAGAATTTAAATTGGAAGAAACACATAATAACGATGCACAATAACATGACGTCTTTAGTAAGGAAGTTTTCTTATTTAAGGAATTTGTATAATGAGGCAACTTTGCGGACTCTTTATTTCGCACTTATAGACTCAATTCGCAATACAAAGCTGGGGTGGGACTTTTTAAAACTTACACAAAGAAACTAAGAACTACTCAAAGTCTATTAAAATTATTGCCCTTACGAAAAAAAGAAATAGTTCATTCCCGGCATGTAGTCAATTAAAAATCCTACCAATTCAGCATGTTTTTGTATTTAAAGTCTTAAGAATTTTCTATATTAAAAGTGGCAATACAGGTACTACAAATCTTTATCACAACACAAAAAGTAGTTCCAATGGAAATTTCATGCTTCCAAAAGTAACAAAAAATATTTTCAAACAATCTTTTCACTGCAACGGACCAAAGTACTTCAACCAATTGCTACAAGAAATTAAATGTTGCTTGAGTTATAAAAGTTTCTCGTCAAAATTGAAAGAATGGCTATTTACATTACGAGATTTAACCTTTTTAAATTTTTCTTTAGCTTTATGATTTTTAATGTTTCTTGATAATGAATAGTGAATTTAATAAGTTTATGTTATTTTATACGGTTAAAATAAAAATATTTCATTTTTTGTTAACTTTGTTTAGCTTTGTTTTTGGTTCTTTTGTTTACAAATTGTAAATTGTAATGTAGTCTTAAAAAAATATTTCTTAGATGTATGTTAGTGTTCTTGCCGTTTATTGAATTTGAATATATCAAACGCCACAGAGAACAATTTAATTGTAATGACTGGATAAGATTACTTTGTTTATTTTTATGTTGATATAAATATCCCACTGATCACTACTACTGGTAACTGTGGTCAGTTATTCCTAAGATAATGATTTATTTTGTATTTTGTAATTATATGGATGGAAATAAATCATTATTAAAGTATATCAAGAAGTATATAAATAGCTCTTGTTAGAACAGTGTAACTGTTTGGGCACATACGGAGAAATGAATAATGGAGAAGCATTATACAATAGCGTTTGTTGGTGAAGTAGAAGTCTAGTTTTAATCAATCTACTTAGTTGTGATAGAGAAGGAAAACAATCTGGGACAATCTTCTTTTTTAACTGTAATTGAGCAAAGATCATACGATGCTGATTGGCGCGAGTAGTTTCAAGGGTCATTTGAGACGAATTACCATAGCAGGAGAAAGGAGAGATTGACACCTGAAACGAGCCTAATAGTGTTATAGGGCAGGACAACAAGTGTGGGTGTATCGTAGAGGTGCTTGTACGCGCATGGAGCTACTAGACATTGAAAGTGGCGTCCAAAGCAGCTGCGAGGAAGCGAGGGAGCTAGAAGAGCCCCTTGCGGCACCCCACCGGTGCCGGAGCGGGCATGCAGTATTCATGAGCGCGGCTCATGGCTCATGCATGTTCCGCTAATCCCGCGTTCCTCTAGAGCCGGCTCCTGTGGTAGTACCGAAACCGTCCGCCGGCAGCGCTCGTGTCGGGAGCCCCGTGGAACGAGAGGCGAGAGTTAGTGCTCCTCGCACGTAACAAGTCATTGTCTCTCACAACAGCGGAAAGATGTAAGCGGAAAATATTATACGCCGGGAAAGTGCGCGACAACGACGTGATCTCGAAAGAGATGTGAAGGGGATGAGTGGCGAGTGTATAGCGAGCTCCGCAGTGCGTGCTGTCTCACCCTCCCACGCCTTGCGGGTGCTAGAAACGTCGCCGCGTCAGAGGGCATAAAGTGTGGACTCGTACCATATTTGTCACGGGGCCGCCATCTGGCCTCCAAGTCTGGGCGCCGACCGCCAATATGGGCGCCGGCCTATCCCCACTTCAACCCTCTGCACTTCCCCTTCTTCGTCCCCTCCACTTGACGTCCCCGCCTCCATTGCCCAATCGTTACATATACGACCTCCACCCGGCGCGAGCGCTTCAAATGTCCTTGGTGTCGGAAGAGGAGGAGTAAAGGGGGAAGCGGACGTCGTAGGCCAAAGATTTTGTGGGAATTTTTTAAAGATCGTGGAGTCCTCGCTCCTCAAGACGAATATATAGAAACGGAATTTCGTGCGCAACGTTGCGTTTGGTATCTTTAAAACGACATTGGTTTCGTGATTCATATTTACGTCTAAAATAAAATGTAGTCGCCACCCAAGAAAGGAAAATGTCCAGAGTGTAAAATACGATGCGTATATTTAATACTGAAGGGTGACTTACAAGTTCGCTGTATAAAGAGCAAGAATTTATTGTATAATAATTCTGTAACACAAGAAAAATTACAAATTATTCATATCTTTAGTCAATTTGAATTATTGATATTTTTTATTATTAAAGTGAGTAACAGTTTTGAAACAATGCCTTCATCCATATTTCCCGCTCTTCTACGTGGCCTTGACCTTCTAATTCAAATTCGTATGTAAACTATCAAATTTAACTCCATTAACTTCTAACATGTAATAATGAATACTCGATGGATCGAGATAACACATTAATACTAGACAAAAACGTTAATGATTATAAACATTGCATATATGAACGACATTTATAAAATTCACATGGGAGTTTGGATTTACCCAGAGACACAGAAAACCGATCGAATATTTACAATGCAATTTCATGACATGTTTGTATGATTTCTGCTTTTTTGCAAACTTATTTTACATATAATTGTTCTTTTGCTCGTTAGTGTTTCTTGTTATAATTTGTGTACACCTGACGACGAATGAAACCGCGAGTCAAAACGTTGTGTTCTGAAAATGTACCGAAAATGCACAAAATATATTGAAATCATCCATAAAAATCATGAGTCGTTTATTTATTTATCATAATTGTTGGATAATAAATATTATGTACGCTTTCTTTGCCAATCAATTAATTTCCAAGTCCAAGAGCATATGACATGTTTTGAAATTGACGGCGTGTACGAGCAATATGACGGTGATAAGACAGTCTTGGCCCTCACGGACTTAATATTGTCACCCGAACCATGAGAGAAGTAATAATTAGTCGAGATTGACCCTTGGGGTCGTTTACTTGCTGGCTTACGTCCCATTTCATGAGTCATTACTCTCAAATGCGCCTTGAATGAACCCACAAATCTTGGACATCTGTAGTTAAAGTATCCCAGGGATATTACTTATTTGAGATGGGATGCAAAAGAAGAATCGAACAACTGAACTTCGTGACTGTTGTTGAACATGTAATTTCCAACAAAATTACCTACTTCAATAAAAATTGAAGAGAAAATACCTTCTCTCCTTAAAACATATTTCTTAACTCTCCAGGAAATACCTTGACAACCACAATTATCTCCAACTAGTATGGGCATATATCATTAACATCTGATCGCTAATTAAACCGGTCAACAAAAATTGAATATATCCTTGTGCTTATGACAAAACCTAGTGGTTCTTATATAAAATTGACAATTGAATCCAAAAACGCAAAAAATTCCATCCTCTTCTGTTCCACCAAAACCACAAAATGCCACTAATAAGAAAAATTCTTCAAAAACATTTTTTTTCTAATTCATGAATATTTTTTATGAAACTAGCACACTATTAATAACTCCAATTTTCCGCTCGTAAAATTTAGAGTATCTTTTCTACGCTTTTAGGAGACTGAATGAAGAATGTTGGCAAGACCAGTTCAGGATGAATTCATGGTATTAAAATTACTGTATTTTGTACTAAACATTAGTCAGCGTGGCCCAGTAGGTGGAGCGCTGAGTTGTGAATTTGCGTGGGGTGTGGATTTTTCTCCACATCTCAACATCCAAACTGATTCTTAAGTCTATTCAGTCTGCTGCAAAATGAGTACCGGGTCTATCCTGGAGTCAAACTGGCCGAAGCGAGATGCTAGCCACATCGTCTAGTGCCGAGGCTTAGTAATTGCGGAGCTTTCCTGTCCATTTACTCCTTGGTCACCTTCGGGGTTTGTTCTGGGGTGGGACACACTGACTTTTATTTATGATTCGCTAACTACACGAAGACATGTTCAACACCATAATTTTACAGTTTATTCAATTCCTTTCTTCAGAGAATTACTATTTGGTTCAATAGAATTTGTAGCACAGAAAGGATACTAGAATTCATGATAGAATATCTGTAAACGCTTTCCGTTGACATGTTTTGCCTCCTACAACAAAATTAGGAAAATGTGAACTTGTTGCCTTTCTGCAATAAGCAGTTCATATTTATTTGATAGACATTTTTTTCGAAAACAATGGTTTTCGTGAGCACTCTTCCCTTTTATCATTTTCAAGGATCAATGGGAACGCGTGACATGATCAACAGGTGAAGGGAAGGTTTAATTTTAGAGTAAATAACCACCCTAGTGATTTATATACTCTTATGCGGAAATTAAATAAAACCTTCATTTCGCAACTTTTTTGTTCTTTATCTTATAGAATTTAGTCAAGAGATAATTGACATCTGTTACCTGATGAGACACATTACTAATGATATTAATCAAACACAACGGTGTCAAGGTGGAATGGGAAAGGTAGAGATTTGAGGATAACAGGAAACATAAACTTCCTTGGTGTAAAACTCACAAAAAAACGATCTACGTTGTCATTTGTATATGAGTATGGGGTGAGGAAAAGGAAAAGGGGTTGGTGAGTGAGGATGCAGTATATAGAGTATGAAAAATATATACATACCTGACATAAGAAATGTTTTTCGCCTATACATAACTTTATTCCTGTTGATTTATCATTTTTTTCTCCTTAAGAGGGGAATTGGTTGTGAGAGATAAGGTTGTGTATGCAAGGGTTACTATGCTCTGAATAAATGTACACACACATTTCATCCAAATATTTTTATCGAAATTTACGGCTTCAGAGGAATAGATAAAAATGGGGGGACAAATGCTTCAAAAAAAAAATTTTTTTAAATTTTGATCAACATTACACAAATATAACTGACGGTTTTCTCTAGAGAAAATTCTTTTATGGAATGAAAAATTAAAAAGACAGGTATTTCTTCTTTTTTTCTCGAGAAACCCAATTATGTCACTTCATATTGTCAATAATTCTCTTAATCCAAGAAAAAAAGAACATATTCGCCAAACAATTCTTGGTAACCCCTCAAAGCACAGTGACAAAATCTCCATTTTGAGAACTCCCTATAATCACTTCCAACTTGCAATTGCGGTTTCAACAGTGGAACCCAGCTGCTCGCGTTTCCCCACACAGAGGCTATTTCTCTCTCAAGGTAATTTCTTAAGTGCTCGTATTTCCATCGTGATTTCTCTCTCACCCCCTACCCTCTCTCTCACTCTGCTCACGACACCACTTCGCTTCTCCGCATTTCCCCCTCCTCTCAACCTATCGAGAGTACACCATAAAACAAGCGAAACGCTATGAAACAATGACGTCAAATCAAAGATTGAACGAGTCTCAAGATCGATCCTTAACTTGGAAATACATTTTTCCTGACTTGTTATCCAGTCTATTTTCATTTTTTTTTTTTTTTCATTATATTACCGTTGGGATTTTTCCTTGAGACTAAGTGATGGAACTGTCCTTCAGTAAATCTCCGTGTTGGCTCCTCCAAATTGAAAATCGTTTTTCACAAATGTCTTCACGTAATAATTCACTAGGCATTGATTGTGCAAACCTCAATGACCGTATTATTTTTCTGATTGAAATATGTAATAAGTTTCTCACATTTCTCCTTCTGTTGTTATGAAATTCTACGTACTGTTCGTGTTGGTCTTATATAGTGCAATGGTCGGGTGAGGTTTTGAATCACTTTATATATTTACACTTGTGCCGATTTAAACACAACTTCAGTTAATAAAAACATCTCAAAAACCAAGAATAAAATATATTTGAGTTTGAAATATTCGTTCTTTCCTTTTTTCGATAATTTCACCCCATTAGTAAATCCAGAACTCAGCATATGATATATTTTTCAAAGAGAAACAACCACTTTTTCGTCAAAAGTAAAAGCAATCAGTAGTAAAAAGGTTTCTCGTCGGAAGTGAGATGATGTTCCAAAATACTCATATTTATCTCTCAAAATTAATTTACATATTCATTTTAGATTTGCAACTAATGAGTACCAGTTGTTAAATTGTTAGTTTCTTATATCACCATAAACAATTAAACATTGCCTTTTATTAAGATGAATAAATAATTCAAAAATTTTAGAGAAGGAAAAAGAAGATTGTGAGAAGTATTTCCCAATAAATTTTTTCATTTTCTGTGTCTGAAGTTGGTATGAGTGCTACGGCCCTCAATAGATAAGAATAAAGTCACCCGATCTGATTCCTAGGAGGTTGGTCGTAGGACACCGTAAAATCTAGGAACGCTTAACTTCCTGTAATATATCATATAAAGATTAATATATTATCTTTATATGTTACAAAATTTATACAAATCTACTGTTTTATCGACGCCGGATATAAAAGACAAATCGCGGATGGGATGCCGAATTAAATCTGGTCAAGGGTATCATTATTTTTTTAAATTTATACTCTCATATGATTTCTCGTTGAAATATAAATATAATTTTGTTCCAAGCACAGTATTATTAGGTTCCAAAGCAAAATCAGTCAGGGTTCACTGTTGTCGCGCTTTAGAATTCTAATATTTCGGAGAAAGAAGTTGATCTTATGCCCGATCTTGTACTTATGTATTATGCATTATTGCTATTAAGACTACAAAATATCTCCATTATGTTCTCATAATAACTCAATAAGCATTTTAGTGGGTAACTGTTTCTCCTTTTGTAACATACTAAATGTTTAAAACTCACAACTTCCGAGTACCTACTCGGGGAGGGAAGTTTGCATCGTCTACAGCCTAATGCGACGGACCGGGACTGAACCCGAGACCTCCCGTTTGCACAGAAGGTATGCTACCGCAGCACATCCGCCGCGACTCTCGAAGCCCATGCAGTGGTAGCAGACGGGGAGGTCCCGAGTTTGAATCACGGAAACGAAGCATATTGAAAGTTCGTTCGTGAAGCTTCAAAATTATGAGGAACCATTCGTGTTCCGAAAGCGATTAAACTTTGAGTGCCACTAATCTATTTTTTCGTGGAACTCAAGCATGAAAAGATCACATTCCCGTATACTTAGCTCTAATAACGGCAAAGCAAAGTGAAGTGTTCCCTCCCCTTTTCGATGATAAAATTTTCTTGGAAGCAAAAAGCAGGCAGCGGCTGAGGCTGATCCTGTTCAGCTCATTTCTCACGAAAACTCCCCTCCACGACTGTTGCTCAGCTTCGCAGATAACAGCTCATTACAGGAAACGCCTCCCCATTCCATTTCTCCTCGAATCTCTCGTGAGAAGAAATGATGCCGCGTTTCCTATTACAGTCATTATAAAATGCTTCAAGTTCACCCTGTAATTGCTAGATTAATGAAGAGTCGTTTGGTGAATCAACAGTTGTAACTTTGGAAAAGAAAATTTCACTCTTCCTTCCATTATACTCCTTGCAGGGATTTCATCTTGAGGAAACGAGGAGGTTTATTTACTTTCTTTACCTCCAACGTCGTTTCGTATGGAGTTTAGGAATAACCCACCATCTTCTCACAGGACTGATCGATCGCAGGGTCGTTACGATACGGTTTTAGGTGCGTCGAGGCTCTAACACAGAAGAAACAATGTCTCATTAAAAAACAGTTGCATTGTGGACATTGTTCAATCTGGGAACCAGACTGGGTGCTCGCCTACAGGCTATTGCCGTAACCCCTTTATTACAAACACGTTCGCGCCCTTTCGATTCCCCGAAAAGATGTCAAAGAAATAGACAAGGGGAGGGATGAATCTGAAATGATGAAGGAAGGTTTCGATAACAAAACTCAATAAAGATATTTTACGAGTCCTTGAGAAAACATGCTTTGTCATATCTTTTCTTTCCGGGGACATTGTATATGCAACCCGCGGTACTGTAATGTATATTATAAAAAATATTGCCTATCTCATCCTTAGATGTATTTTTTTTTTGGGGGGGGGGTCTTTAGGGCTCGTCAACGTCGAGGTCATNATACATTTTCATTCAAGTCATATAAATATCAAAGAGGTATAAATATCAAAGATTTCATTTTTCAATCAATACTATTTATTAAAATTTATTATTGTCACATTATTAAAATTAGTACATCTATTATTTATTACTATTACATTTAAGTGAATGGATTCTGGCATTAGTATGTGTAAAATTTCTAGATAATGTATCATGGTAAAATACTGTACACGCTCAAGAAAAACTATTATACATTCAGAAAAGCCTGAGGAACTGACAACACTTCAGACTTAAACCACTTAACCTCATTTTTCGCCAGGAAGGAAAGTTGGAAAAGAGGGATATTGAGTAGTCATTCAGTTGTCTCCATCTTTAAAAAAAAGAGATAAATGAAAAAATTTGGCCTGCAATTAAGTTATCAAAAGTAATTTCCTGTGAAAATACAAAAGTAAAAGGAAGTATGCGTGTACTATTTTCTTTAAAGGGACTGTTGTATTATTCAATTCTACTTTAAGTTTCGACTCAAGGTCCACTTTTCCTCAGCATAATACATAAATGAATACAATTATCATTTTGGTTTTCGAAAAAGAAATTTTGTAAAACGGTCTGAAAACATAAAATAATTTAATAGCATATCGAGGAAACAATTTTGACAGAATAAGCGAATTTTATCACCTATAACTTTGCTTTTCAACCTCGGTATTGTAATTAATAAAACTAGGAAAAAGCTATATCTTTATTCAATTTATTGTTTTAGATATTTGTTTCTAAGCGTACAATGACAAAAGAAACAAATATGAGAGTTGTTGAACGAATTAAAAAATAATCCATGATCGTACAACAAGCAATGTTTTTCGTATTGTCTGGCAGAAAATGAAACTAAGATAACTAGACCAGAGCCAGCTGCATTGGCTTGGTAAAGGCGAATAGCGGGGAGAATAGACAGAGAGAGAGAGGTGGGGGAGAGGAGCAGAGGGCGGGACAGATAAAACATGAGGTGGGGAGGAGAAGGGTTGCCTCTAACGACGCCACAGATCACTCGGCGTCCCGTTCTCGCCTAACGACAGCGCGGGCGTCGTATTAATTATTTCACACATCAACCTCATTCCGTTGTATCGCCGCTGCGCGCGCTGCCGTCGCCGGCTGTGGATTGGCGGTGTGGGAAAGGGGATTGGAGAAGGAAGAGAAGCTGGGGTTGAGATCGGAGAGTGGCGATGGATAATATCACGCCTGGAGCCGACGCCACCACGGCGCTTACGACACCGTCAATAAGATAATAATTGCATATAATTATTCCGTGTACCTACACGCGGAGAAGATATGTGATAACATTCAGTCAGATGAAACTGGCGGCAAGTCGGGAATCGAACCCAGGATCCTGCAAAGTTTTTGTATGCAGGGGAAAAATAGGCCCATATCAAGACTTACTTTAGAAAAAGGGTTATCTCCCTCGATGATAAATGTTAAACAAATCTATGGTTTCAAAAAACTTTTTTTTTATTGAAAGGAATAATGTAACTTGTAAACATAACACTTCAACACTACAAAATAATCGGCATTAATTAAGAATATTGTTATTGTCTCCATCATACTGCTGTGATAAGTAACTAACATGTCTCCTTAAAAGGCCGATTTATTGATTAATTAATTTATCAATAATATTGATGAAACAGGAAAATTGGCTTTAGGGATATATTTTACTGTTTAAACACAATAGCTTTAAAACAGTCTCACATACCAACAGTTCTTTTCTCTTAATATTCAGCATCCAAGTTTCAGGGAACATTTTGTTGATCGCGTTTTGTCAGTATTCCTCGGGTCACAAAAATATATTCCTGCCAAGACTGTTTCCATTTAAACTAGCTTAGTCCCCACGATTTCATTCACGTCAGGTTTTGAATTCGTATTATCTCTTTTGGACACTCATTGTTATCTGTTGAAAGCACTTCTCATATTACATTGTCGAAACAATTTTGAATCAAACAACGTGTAGTAAACAAAACAAAGAACTTAAACACAGAAAAAGACTGACCAACATTAAATTCATTACAGGTTGACCAACGATAATGCGTGTTCATTAGTAAAACTACGCAAGTAGGTTCTAAATGTGAAGGTCGACGTTTTATATAATGCTGATATAATGCTCTATTCATTTTCTTTTATAAAATAACATACCTAATATTTCGGTATGAAAGTTAATTATAAACCTTCTTCAGTGCTTCCTTCAACCACTCATAATGACTTTTTCGTGTTTTGAAGGTTTTACGTTTACACCTCTCGAATATTCAAATTTCTCTTTTATGTAGTATCATGATGATGAGTCGGTCACTAATTCTATTGATTTTTGAATCCGTGGTAAAACCCTTTTGGGCAACTCTAAATTACAATAATTTTTAAATCTTTTATAATAATAATAAATTTATTGTCAAAAACCAGTACAGACTGCGTCTGACCACGTGGAGGACAATAAACTAATTTACTCTCCGGAAGCAAGCAAGGGACCATCCCATCAATTCAGATCAAGGGCCCTAAGGCAGAGGCGGATTCAAAAAATTCAGCAAAAATTCCTAGATAAGATAAAAAGTTAGCTGCGAGTTATAATACTAATAGAATG
>NNCF01127056.1:694415-759065 GCA_002313205.1 Laupala kohalensis
TCAGGGATTGATGGATTTCAACCTCAGTTTATTAAGGAACTATGGCGGTTAGATCCGAACATAATTCTCGGACTATTTAATAATATACTAGACTCAGGTGTTTACCAGTCGGTTTGAACTAAAGCTGCTCTGATATCTATCTTTAAACGAAAAGGAAATATTCACTCATTAGAAAACTATCGTGGTATCTCGTTACTACCAATTTTGCGAAAAACATTATGTCGCGAAACAAACGTAAGACTAAAAAAGTGGTGTGATAAAAACAAGGTCATATCCCCTTACCAATGCGGTTTCCAGGAGGGAGTCTCTACAATGCATAATGTTATCATCCTAGATACTCTCATTAAGAGAGAAATAAACTTGAAACTTGTGGATTCGTTGATTTTGAAAAAGCGTCTGACTCAGTCAATAGGGAAAAGTTATGGGCCAGACTAAGCAGCAAGGGAATTTCTTTTAATATGATAAACTTACTTCATGGAATGTACAAGGATGTCAATTTCTGTGTGAGATGTGACAATGGTGACTTAACAACAAACGTAAGAACATCACTGGGGGTTCAACAGGGTTACGTACTATCGCCCAAACTATTTGTTCTGTTCAACAATGATATTATGGAAAAGTTGAATCAGTCGGATATTATAGTACCGGAAATAAATGGATCATGTGTCCCTGGACTTCTTCACGCCGACGATCTAGTTATCTGCTCGAAATCAAAAATAGGTCTCCAAGGGGGTCTAAACACACTTGAAAAGCGGATCTTTCACTGAAAGTCAATGTATTGAAAACCAAAATTACAGCCTGGGTAACATGTGGGAAGAATTTATCTACAATTATATTATATGTATCGATAACATTAAAAGGAAGATAATTGACATACAGTCGCAAATACTCGAAGCAGATCGGGTGGATAATATATCATTTTCTCTACAGAAACGTCTCGACTCAGGCTGGGGTAGGGAAAACTATATAGATCAGTTAGGGATGAGAGCGCGACGTGGTGTAGCTTGGTTTCGAACGGGCGCTTGGGCTATTAGAGAAATAAAAACAATCGAGAGGAACGCCATCTGCGTTCTCTGCGGGGAAACGGAGGATTGGGTGCACATCCTGTTAACGTGCGACGCGGTAGAAAGATGGCATCTAAGTTGGATTCAAAGGGAACGTTTGGAACAGGATAGAAATGAAAGGTTAGGAATTATAATACTAAGGGAGGGCAACAACGAATTCAAGGAACTATTAGGTATTTTTCTATGGCGCGTGGGGTTAATAAAAGGAAAATGAAGGGGCATGGGCCTTCTGCCCCGCCAATATAATATAATAAATCTTTAAATATTGTATTTCTTTGGAATTATGTAAATAAAGCTCATTTTGATTTCAATTGATTTTAACAAATCAACATTTTCACATTGATACTTTCGGGTCCACCGGAAGGCATGATTTATGTATGGTGTAATCCTTTATATACTTATTTTTTATGAGGATATGTCTTAGCCTGAAGACTTACATTACAATTAAATTACAAACATATTGACATAATATATGTATTATTACTCGCATCTAACGTTTTATCTTATCTAGGAACTTTTGCTGAAATTTTTGAATCCGCCTCTGCCTTAGGGCCCTTGATCGGAATTGATGGGATGGTCCCTTGCTTGCTTCCGGAGAGTAAATTAGTTTTTTTTCCCTCCACGTGATCATACGCAGTTTGTACTGTTTTTTGACAATAAATTTATTATTATTATTATTATTATTATTATTACACCCCAGATCAACGTAGCCTATTGCCACCTCAGCATCACCTTATCATATCAGCAACTTGGTGTAGTTCACTCAACTCTTAAACGAGGTGACTAACCCTTAAACTAGGTCACTCAAATCTAAAACAAGGTCATTCAATCCTAAAACTCGAGGTTAGTCAATCAGAAAACAGATTTTCGTTTTATAGGAAATTCAGAAAAGTTCTTTACTGAACATAAAAACTCGTTAATTATGAATCTTCATCAGTGGGAATTTTATTAGGACCAGAAGTCGATTTTGTTAAAACAAAAATATCGTAAATAGTTCATATATACATATAATGTTGCCTATTGATGAAATAAATTCTGGATTCAATATTTTTCCTTCACGTTCCGTTCTGTTTGTAGCAATACTTCCTTCATTTAAAGAAATAGATCATTAGAGAGTATTTTTTCTCTTTCATTTCAATTTTTTATCAGGATAGTTCCTTCATCTACATGCACGTCTCAGTTGCAGCTACTTAAACATCATGGTTCAGTTTGTTTTTCAGTCAGATAAAATTTGAATATTTCATTTCATTTGTTCAGGAAAATTACACAAACTTTATTCATGAATCATGCTTTAAATAATTTCATTTTTATCACTTTATGAAGATACTCGAAAAGGGTTCCTCCATTTGCAGAAGTTGTAACTTATCTTTGATTCATATAATAGTTTTATAATTGTTTATATCGTATTTAGAAAACATGTCTCGAAATATCGTGGTCTCTGAATATGAGAATGCAAAACCTAATTAGTTGAGATACGCATTTGACGTTCCGCCTCATTTCTCAGACCCTTCCCTTTTTTGTCGTTATTTGTGTGATTGACCACAATCTCTCAAGTCAAGAGAATTATTCCGCACCAGCACCTAACAACCTAATCTGTACTCTTCATGAGCCACAATGCATACGAAAGCAGTTTTCTACGCATGCTCATAGTAGTTACAGCGTTAAACCTTAGGTGATCATCTCGGCTTTAATTATTTGGCCCACGGGTAGATCGCAACTGGAATCTTTAGCCTGCAGTGTGGCTCCTGCATTATACTCTATTGCGCCTGCGGTGAACATCCTCATTTAAAGCAGCAGTCTCCATCAATCATGGCGGAATTAATACTTCGTCTTGCTTTTAGCCTGCGGTGAAGGGCGGGAGGGACAGTGCCCCTGGTTCAGATGGACCCCTAGGTAAACTAAGTAAGATGTTTTTGGAAACACTGCACTCTCATTCCCATCCGTGGTTACGTATGAATGTAGTATTTAGTTTCTGCCTACGTACACAGAATGCGTAATTAAATCAACGACAAAAATACTGAAATATAGTCGGTACGAGAAATTTTCCGACGAAGGAGTCACGTTTTATTTTGAACATTATGGAACACCATGGTATTCAGTTATATTAACTTTTTAAGACTGAGAAATAGATTACTTTTTGGAAATATTCCTTGAGGCAAAATTGGAACCTGTATGTAAATTATAGTTCTGGTGTTTTCTAAATCATCTTATCAACCATTTTACAATATTATTTTAGTTTATTAGTGTACTTTGTTTTCATTTTGTAGCTTTGTCTTGCTCTGTATTAATGTCATGTGTCAATTTTCGATCAAATCTCTGCTTGTAATGCTAAAAAAATCTACGAAAACCAATACTACAATAACTTTAACCACATGCCGAGTAGTTGTGAAAAATAAATGTTAACATTTTAATTGCTTAACTCAAACAAAGTATGAGTTAAGTAGTGAAAACACGTAGAGCACACGTCACGGCATAGAACAACCCAATCAACCACATAGTTTGCAAAAAGAAAACGCTAGTTTAACTATCACGACCTCTGCGACATCTGTCTGTGTGCGGGGTCTGTCCCCACTTTACCCTATAGAGGGTAGATTTTGAGATTTTTTCCCACAATATGATCTCTGTATATGTTTATAAGGAATGAGGTCATATTCATTTCGTCAATGAATGTAATATCTCTAAAATGTGATGTGAATTTGTAGGTTGGGAGTTTTTGTAGCATTTGTAGGTCAATATAGTTTACAGAGTACTTCCTCAGAAATTGTATTTGATTAATGGTTGTAATGAGAACAATATTTTTAGAAATGTTATATTTATCAGTCAAATTTTGATATAAATATTTTACTTATTTGTTGTGCCTGTTTAAATAACATGTTTGGGAATAACTCGCAGTCTGCAGTTACTTGCATACTTTCTTTTCTAATATGGGTTTCTGTGCATCTGTCATTTTGATCTTTCTTTATATATTTACTTCATAGATAAATATTATTTTTTATGTTAGAGAAATAATTATTATTCATTAATGTGTCTCAGATCCGGAGGTGATGAATGCCATTAAGTGGTCTGAGCAATTGGATCCTCTCTTCGTCAGCAATTATGAGATGGATCCTTCGCTCAGCTGGCAGTATCTGGGCAGCTCGTCCGGATTTCTGCGCAGATATCCAGGTGAGAGAAAAATCGAAAATCAGTTACTATTCCTAATATATTTTTGTAGTTTTCGTTCTTCTTTATTTTCCAGCTCATTTGACATTTTTCTGTCAATCCACAAGTGTTAATAGTTCACTTTTTTAAATTTAAATAATTATTTCTCGTGAATTCACTATATTATTGATACTTTGCATTTTAATTTAAAACTCAATATTGAAATCTAAGGAGGATTAAAACATCCTAAAGTAAATAATTTTACTGAGAACGATTAAATTTATTTTCTTAACTATTGTATGCGGTAATTCATCGTAAGCGAAGCACATTCATTCAGCGTACACAATTGAAAAACATAAAAAGTTAAGATGTTTAATTGCGTTACGTGTCCCATATATGCACTAAATTTTGAACATTGCACTTAGCTCATAGAAAAGTTAAACGTAAATCTTTCACATTATGAATGCCTTATGATGTCAGTATAAGAAAATTAATTAGTCTTATGGCATCTTAATACACATTCTCCCACAATATGTCCGTATTGTTTTTTCTCTCTCCCCATCCACAAAAAGCAGGTTTAATCTTCCTTATTTCAACAGCTGCATACATCAAAACCGTTCCCTGTTTAATCTGAATAATACTTGTTTGGATAGGAAAAATACTCTGGGCTGTCTTACAATGCAGGAAAATGTATAAAAACTTCATAAAATATCCTATTAGTTTATGCTCTTTGTATTTAATGTGTGTGTAAAATAAATTCTAAATTGGCTATTAACACTGCTTTTCATTTTTTTGTCTGATGAACAATTTCATTCCTAGTTCTGGTTTTACTGTACTCTCATGTAAGGGTTTCTTTTATATATCTTTCGTATAGAGGGATGGTTTTTATTTGGCTCAAGTAATTCGTTTTCTTTTATTTTTTTAATATTTTATTTCTTTTATGTTACATCTTTTATAAATGTTTGTGTGTCTTGTCTTTATTTGCTCTTATCTTGTCCACGTTTTATGTATATCTTTGTCTTATGTTTTCATTTCTCAAAGTATCATTATCGTTATTATATAGTGAAACTTCACTATCACGGACACTCATGGCACCTTAAAATTGGTCCTCTATTGCGAAATGTCCGCTTTTGGGAAGTTCATTTTAACGTAGAATGAAATGACTGGGAATTAAAAAGTGTCCGCTATAGAGATATGTCCATAATTGAGAATTGTCCGTTAAGGGAAGTTTCGCTGTATTTAACATCTGATGGTGAAACAGGAGTTTGTTCATTCTTTGTGAGTTCCTCAGTCCCATTGAAAACTTAGCCTCTTCATCACGTATTGCAGCGAGCCATTGGCCAGGCAGCGACTCCAACGCCGAATTCCGAACTGCGGCCTGGTACGCGGGAGCTGCCGCGTCGCCCAAAGACGTCCTCGTGCTTCTGGACAGTTCGGGGTCAATGACCGGAGCACGAAGAGAAGCCGCCAAAGCAGTCGTCTCCGCCATCTTGGACATGTTGGGTGACAACGACTTCGTCAACGTCTACCGATTCTCGGATACGACCGAAGAGCTAGTGCCGTGCTTCAAGGACATGTTGGTGCAAGTGAGTTTCAAGTCCTTCTGTTAGCACAGGGCCAGCATGCTTGCTTGCCACTGAGTCACTCCGGGTTGAATTCCCGGTAGGGCCTAACAAAATTTGTAGCTTTTCATTTCAACGTCCCAGTTCATATCTCTGCGAACCTCCCTTCTTCTACCCACCTCCTACTACTTCAAGTATCACTAACTCTTAACATTAGTAACTAATCCTACTAACACCTCCCCGTGGGCCTAGTTGTTGGTAAACTCAGGAAACCGGCCCACCTACTAACAAAGCCCCTACCACCCACATCCTACTTCCTATCCCCCCATACGCCGCAATAGTGCGCTACATTTCCCATTTACATATACTACAATCAAAGAAAAACTTAGTTTCGATTCAATCATGAAGAGTTCAAGAATCATCTCAATCTTGATAATCTATAACATGACATTTGTGATCTGACTTTTTGCCCCGATATACTTGTTCGAGACAACAGCTTTATCTTAGAATGAGAAATTTCCAAAGGACGTGGAATGAAAGTAATTTGTCATAAAAACATAAAATCATTTCCGACAAAAGGTAAAGAAACGTAATATTTCCATACATAGTGGCGCACCTACGAGGAGGGGGGGGGCCGAGGGGGGCAGAGCCTCGAGCTTTAGAGATCAGTTTTTTTAAAATTCGAAACCAATAAAAACAATACAAACGATTAAATGGACGTTGTACAAGATTATTTAGCTGTTTTTATAATTAACTCGTTTATTTTTAGAATTGCAGAGATAAAAGCGTGACTTCTTTTCACATCCTCAACAATCGAATATCAATTTGTTTTATTATAGTATTTATAAATGAGAAATGTAGCGTGCTATTGAAGCTTACCCACACGGAGCGATAGGAGGTAGGAGTTGGTTCGTAGGCTATTGTTAATAGATGGGCCGATTGTTAATAGATTAGCTGAGTTTACCAACAACTTGGCCCACGTGGAGGGGTCATTATACAGCATCTTTTAACATTGAAAGCAAAGCGGGAAAAAATTAACTTTTCAGTTATTTTTAATGATATTACTCTGGAAACTGAAGGGAGAGGAAGATTTTTGATTGAAAATGTAATGTTTTTATATAGTAAATCACATGTTCATGAAATTGGTGTATTCAAAATTATTTTAATGAAAATACTTTACCGGAATAAAACATGAAAGCAAATATGCTTTAATTTTTCATAAATAATATAAGCGTTAATTTAATAATCCGTGAATCTTTAGTTTGGTGATTAATCGATCTTTATTAGTTTTTTGGGGACAGTTGCCTCTCCCCATTAGTATATTCTGGGTGCGCCACTTTTTATACGTACACATTTTTTAATTATTTTTTATCCATTCATCACTTCTAGATCATGACGAGTTCAAACCTGTCATTACGTGGTTCTCTTGTTTAATTTTCTACGTTTTTGTCTCCCTTTGTTGTTCTGCTCCCTTCCCTTATTCTCTGTATTCTACTCTATTTTTCTCTTACCTCTGGAGGTACTATCTATCAAGGTTTCTATCTAGGTAGTATTTATTACACCTTTTATTTTATGCAAATATTGTTCCATTATGTGATATTTCTCTTTTGCTCTAGAGCTGTTTTATTCAAACATCCAATTTTATGGAATTTCTCCTCCATAAAAGTCTTAATCCCACATTTTACTTTCTTCTTTCAGGCGACTATGGAGAACATCCGAGAATTGAAAAACGCTCTCGACGCGACGAAAGCGGAAAACATTGCCAACTTCTCGTCAGCTCTCATCACGGCGTTTGAACTGCTGCACAGGGTAAGTTGCTTGGCGTTTACCTCTTCTTCCATTGGCTTCATGCTTACTCTATATAACATCGAATGTGATTTTAATACTTATTGGTATCGGTTAGGACTAACAGATTCAAACCTTTGTGCATGCCACGAAGAAATAAACACTGTGAACAACGTAATGTATAACTGCACAATACTCGGCCCAGAACGAGCTACTCGGATACGAGAAATGAAGAAATATGGAATATTTAGTTATGAGAGATGGGACGAATATGTTGCAATGGAGGCGCGATGCAGAACATTTGAGAAGTATATTATGGACATAATGATAATACGCAATGCTAATAAGACAAAAGTTAGGTAGTAGACAATTCCCCATCTCCCCGTAGTAGGGACGGGAATATCGGTTCCGTTGAGAGATGATGGCTAAGAGGAATCAGCTATAAGGCAAAATATAAAATATAATTTGTATAACACAAGGGTATAAGAAGAATAACGTCTGACACAAAATGGAGAAGATGGGAAACAATAAAAAAACAGGAATTTATCACAGATCACAGAGGGTAAAACAACATAATAAATAAAAGAAGAGATAGAAGATATTTATATGAAGACAAGAAAGCAAAATGAGATTATAACGAGAAGGAAAACTCAGGAAATTAACGAAGGTAGCGGCATGCTTAGCCGAGAAATTGAGATTTTACAAAGAAAAATGAATAAAGAAATGAAAAAAGAATAAAACATCGAATATATATTTTAAGTGACAAATTCTTCTCCGTAACTGAATATCCCGTTTTCCCTCCTCTTATGATTTCGTTGCCACTTTTAGAGAATTCATGTATGAAACTGAAAGTGTCTCAGACTCTCCTATTGGCGTAATAACCTACCGGCAGTTACCTACAATTGATGGTATCTTTGAAAATGGGTGGAATCTTTGAACTCATTGAATTCGTCTGGAAAGCAATCGAGGAATAAATTTTCACATCTTCCTGGAATTTTAACCCACTATATTTGCTGTTTACATCTTTATAATTTTATTATTAAATTATTAACTTTAGCGATTTTTTGTATAATAAAAAAATATATTTCAGTCACGAAACGTTTTGAATTAAGTATGGTTTTTAGTCTGAAAAGGTCGTTGAAGTTAATAATTTGACTCATTATTTTAAAAATATAAAGTTCATGAATAATTTTATTCTCAAGGACCATATCTTTTTTGAAGAATTGTACACTATTAGAAACATTTCAAACAATTTAGCAGAAAATAAAAAAAACCGAACAAATGAAAATTTTGAAAATGTGCACATACTACTCATACAATTTAACATTTCCACATTATTATTCATCATTTTTCAAAAATCTTTGGTCCCTCAAATACTTTGTTTTTGAGAAATTTAAAACAAAAACCACCTTTCCAAGTTTTCTTTGTATTTTCATTGGAAATACTAAAATCATACACGCAAGATACAGCTTTGTGTATCTTCATAAAACAATGTATCAACTTTACTTGAAATTGTTTTAAATTTGTATAAAGAAAAATCCCATGTAGTTTGGAGATAGTTTTTACTAACAACTAGAGAATCTTGTATGGATATTTCTCATGTAAAAGGTTTCATGAAACACGCAAAAAATGTTTTAATGGAAATGTGTGTCATGCAAAGCGATGATTCTGTGGAATTTTAGTGAGAAATGAATTCAAATAAATCTAAAAGTTAAGTTCGGGAGCTAGAATTAAGCTCAAAGAAAGCTAGAAGAAGCGATGGAGTGAAAGTAATACTGGAGATTAGAGAGAATTTTTTAACACTAAATTAGCGATCGCCCACCAGCGGTGAAATTTTTTGTTGTTCGCAGAGAAATTTTGGCTTGGATTAATTTTGAAATTTCATTAATTATGAAATAGAGAATTATGTAATGAGAAATGAAGTTTCATGCGTTTTATCGGTGAACACTGCGCCTGAAGTCCATTGCTTGTTTCAGTATAACCGCACTGGCCTGGGTTGTCAGTGCAACCAAGCCATCGCATTGGTAACGGATGGTCCACCCGACACGTTCAGCGACATCTTCAAGCGCTTCAATGAACCCCATCGCCCTGTCCGTATGTTCACCTTTCTCGTGGGAGGTGAATCTGCAGGTTCCAAGGAGATGCGGTCCATTGCCTGCAGTAATAAAGGTACGGAAACATGGTATTTCCTCCCTTTCCAGCTATGACTCTCGGACATGCCAATTCCAGATTCAATTCAGGATTTGGTATACTTCCAATGACACGAGGCGTTGTCTACTGCTGAACCACAATGAAAACGTACACTTTATAATACTTTTTGATATATTTTTGAACGAAATTTTTTTTAAAATCATGATGAATGGATGGATGTTTATGATGTTTTTAAAGAAGTTAATTTAGGTATATATTCTTATTATGTTTTGCTGGAGTCATGGCCCGTTTGTCCATGCTTATGTTTTACGTATGCTTTCGTTATGCCATGTTTTTTGTTTGTTTTGTAGCCCTGTTGATGTCCAAAGTTATACGTTAAAACGTCGACATGATTTAAAAAATTCTTTGTTTTATTTGGCCTAACTGCAAACAAAACATCCCCCTTGATGCATATGATCAATAATTCTCACATATGTTCTTTCAATACGTTCAAAAGTCTGTCATTTTTTCGAAAAACTGGCAACAGTTATAAAAAATAGAGTTGTAGATGATTATCGTGTCCAGATCCTAAAATTCATCTAGTTTTTTCTCAAATTAGACGCTAAACACTTTACACATATCATTTCAAAATATCTATTTCAAGTTAACATTCACTCGTTTTCATTCGAATATATATTCATACCAAACTGAATTGAATGTGATAAATGTATAAAGACTAGAAATACTGGAAAATCTTATTAACTTGAGCTATTTAGAACAATTATTCATCTTTTTATGACGAGAGCACGAGTAAAAATTAATTAGTTCGTACTTTGTGAGATCAAAAGTTCGAGAAAAAGTGAGTGATATATTTGTTTCACAGGATTCTACGCACGTGTTGGATCCCGCAAAGAGGCTGAATCTGCAGTTTTGAACATGCTGTATGTGATGGCGCGCCCAATGGTCATGTATCAGAACGATCATCCTGTGCAGTGGACGCCTGTGTACGCCGGCACACGGGTATGGGAATATATATATTCTCTGTAGCATGATATATTTTGTAATTTTATCCTACACGAAATGAAGAGCTTCAAATATTGCGGAATGGCTGAATTTGAAATGTTTAGTTTTTAATTCGTTTTAATTTTTCTCATGTAAGTCAAAGTACAGAGGTGATCAAAAATTGACTACGAATATTTCGATACAGTTTATTTGGGATATCGTAGTTTTAGTATTGTTTTTTAGCTTACGTTCAGAATTTTTAATGAAATAATAGTTATATACCTGGGTAGACTCAACAAAACCATCACTAGCAGAAATGTTTTTAAAAAATAAAAATTCAGTTTGCAAACACCAATTAACTCTTGAACCCTCTTGAATTACCTTCAAGTCCTCTGTAAATATTCATAGCGGACCTTCCATTTCCACAAAATCCTTCGCTTTTATTCTCCGACGCCAAAATTAATTTGTAATTCGAAGTGACAAGAAAAGTTTGTACCTCAAAAAAAATAATTCTCTCCTTTCCACTTTTGATTGCGTTGTTCATTTTGCGACTCAATTCCACTCTCTCAAAAGTGTCCTTGAGTAAACTGGAAAAGCCTCGCGAGCAATTTCCCCACACCTAGCAGGGAAGGGAGGAGAATCGAGTTGAAGCATGTCGCCCGCAACACACAAGAATTCCAAGGAACGTTCTCTAGAGACAGGGTCTCCGGATAGAGAGACACACGATTCTTCAGAGGGCCGTGTAATTCCTGCAGCAGCACAATGACGCTGGAAAGTCGTGTAAATTTCCCCGAGGGTTGGGAGAAGACGCTTGTTTGAGGGTGGAGTGAAATGAGGAGAGGGGGGGCTGGTTGAGGAACAGGAGGTGCGACTGAGGTGAACGGTTTTTGAACTGGTGGCAGCGGTACGAGTGACGACTATAACAGTACTTACAACGGAAGAAAGCGATGAAGAAAAGTGTGGTGAGAATGGGGTGGAAAATGGAAGTAAAGAAATCGCCGGAGGGGAAAGGAGGGAAGGAGGAGAGGAAGTGAAATGGCGGCTACTGCGCGAGTTGGAGATGGGAGAAGTTTCGCTGTAAATTACAGTTGTGGTGATGTGTCCACAGGGCACCAGCACCCCCGGTCGCAGTAAAGGCTCCGCGCAGCTCATGACATCTGTGTCTGCGCCTATCTTCGACCGACGGAACTACACAGCCGAAGAGGTAACCCACGCATTGAAACTGTATTAATAAATTATTTATAACATCCATATTATTTAACATATACGTGGTATTTAGAAAGTGTTGTAATCGTGAATATTTTCTATGGCGAGATTTTGTCGCAAGTATCAGTTTTTAGATTTCCTAACCCACAAAAGTGTATTTTTTTAGAATTCCCTCCGTCTGTATGCAGCGATTCCGACTACACGGATATGAGAATCTCATTCACTTTACGTATTTGAAGCTGTAAGAGACTGTGGTCGATGCGTGTACTCTTAAAAAGAAAAGCAATCCATCATAATGACATGGTTTATGGTACATTTTCAAGGTTCAAATATTTTTTAGAAAATTATTCGATAACCTGCATATCAATTAATAATTCGCCCCAAAGAACACAATAGACTATATCCAATCGCTCGCAACTTCAAACAACTAAGAAAATAAATCGAAAATAATAAACTAAGATTCATTCCTCTTGCTTAAATAATGAAGGTCCTGGATTATGGATGTAGCAATAGTTATTCTTTTTCTTTTTTTTTTAATAAAGCGTATATCCTAAAATATTGAACATTATAAAGAAATATAATTTTTAATTTCGAAATGAAATTTAACTCTTTATTCACTGTCCATAGGTTCGAGTGGCTAACCTTCTGGGTGTCGTTGGAACTGACGTGCCGGTCGAACACATTCAGAAGCTGGTGCAACCTTACAAGGTGAACTAAAACGCACAAGATTGATGCTTATACTATTGTATTGAAATGGTTTTCGTTTTATGTAAGGGGTGGCTTACGTATTTTTGGCGTGTATAAGGTATTTAATTCTTGATTACAAAGTAATTGGGATTTTAATAGAAGTGAACAACTTCCCATTCAGAGACGAAAATAAGAATTGTTTTGTATTCTATTACCAAAGATTATAAACAAGGTTGCTGTGCAGAAAGTTTTCTTTCCACTTCAGTGAATTTCTTCTCAATTAATTTTTTTTGGAATCATGATAAACAAAGGTAAACAAAGGTTTTTTAAAATCAAAGTAAACATAGTATAAACAAATAATATGAGTTCAGAATTACAAGAAAACTGAAAAGACGACGGCTAATATATTTATGAAATGGAAATATGATCATAATATAATTTTACTTTCAATGACTCCATAGTTATTTTCATATTATTTTAAAGTGTCATTAAATCACAATTATGTTTTACACCTATTTTTCTTCATTATTATGCATAAATTGATGCGCGATTAATGTGTTTCAGCTTGGCGTTAATGGCTACTCGTTTATCGTGGACAACAACGGCCATGTACTATTCCATCCGGACCTCCGGCCATTGGTAAGGCAGTTGCAGAGCGCTGCCGCATTGAAGCATCATTTCCTTAGTTTTTTCTTGCATGTTAATGTAGGGGGAAATGTTTCTATCTCTGCATGGCTTTCTATCAATTGGTTCCCTTCGAACGCGATTGAAATTAATTACTTTCTTTTGTACAAAATGCACGGAGCACTAGTCTACCAAAATACTTGAATACTTCATTAAAAAGATTTCAACACAAATTCCATACAATGAAAAAAAGACATAAGTACTTTGTAAATTCAATGACTTCACAAATGGTTAGAGACGACTCAACTTTTCTCGAATGATTTAATCATCAATAGCAATTTCATTAAGAAGGTACAATTTGTTTAGAGCAATTAATTGAAATAGCTGGCATTTACTGTTTTATAATAATAATAATTCTGTAACGTTTTTTTCTGCTAATTTGAAAGAGTCACTCGCTAGCAATGAACTAGCTCACCTGAAGATGTCTCACATTCCAGACGTAACGTAGTGTTGTTTCATTTTATTTACTTTTTTATGTGGTTATTATCCAAATTGTTTTTTTCCTAAATTGTGACATGTGAACTTTCTTGATTTGATTCAAAGTTAAAATGTCTGCAAAAAACTTTCTCGTCGTTTCTCTACATTATTCGTAATTGCCGTTTACCGCAGCTTGCATTAACGTAAGTCGCGTTCACAGCGCCGCGCAATGCTGTAATCGAACCGTGCCGAAAAATCCAACCCTATCGGTTGTTCAGTAGATCTCCCGAATTATGTAATAAACTTATCTAATAATATAATGTTAGGTAACAAAATATTTATTCCTATACTTACACTATTTCCAAATTAAATAAATAACTGTTTCACTCATATTATAGTTATTTTGCAATGTTACATAACAGAAATAAGTGTGGTATCATCACGAACTAACTTTAGTGGGTGTGCCACTTTAAGAAGTTACGATAATGGGAGTGCGTAGATTCATAATTTTTATATAAAAACTCATTTTTAGCCATTGAATTGAAGTATGAACTGAAGAGTTCAATTAGTCAGGTGTGAAATGTTTCGTGTATTTGCGGGTTTAAAAAGACCCTTGGGGCACTAATTCGATAGGGTTCCAATAATACACGTTGCCATGAACTCCAAAGTTGAGGGTAAAATAAAAGAGTAAAATAAATGAGTGATATTAGTGCTAAAGCTTGTATTGCCAGGGTGGGAGAGTGAAAGAAATTGGAAATAACAATGACGAGAATGTAATGCCATGACTTTATGTAAAGCCGTGACACGATGGTACAATATTTCAGAGCTCTTTCACGATCTGACCATTACCATCTAGATACTTAGGTGGTAATTTATGTATTTAGACTCAAAGGTGTATTCTCGCAAAAACTTCGGAAAACGATGGTAAAATAGAGGAACGTTCTTGTTCGTACACGTTCTCGTCCGCTGAGTCACTCGCGGCGGAAATATGATTTCCTGTTTCCACTATGCTGCCGTCCATACCGCACCATGCAGTATGTCCGATCGGCGCGGTTCCTTTACATTATAGCGCAGTTGTGTAGACGTGACTTAATGCTGATAATGGCAATACTCTAGCCTCAAAAGAGAAATCGACTAAATCTCTCCCAATGAACAAACATTACGTCTCTGATCGTCTCGAAACTCATGGAGACTTCATGTCAATACCTCATTTCATTCAGAAAACAAGGAAAATCATAAACTAACATTGTCTATTCCAAGACCTTCACAGCTACACGGCATTCACGATCTTTATAACCTGCCAAACCATGACTCTCCCTACACGCTGCTCACTGGATCAGACCAAGACTGCTCGAGGTCAGGTGAGTCCTGCACAAAAGCACTTACGCACTAAGATGCACTTTCTGCGTTCTTTTTCACGTGTGGTTATTTATAAGCACCACATTGACACTTACTGTCTTCACTTCTTTCATTTGCACGAGTCACGAATGCGAATGTTATCTCATTCTAGGAAGTCGATTTACTTCCTCCGCGGTGAAGTATTAAATATAATATTGACCAATTAGATGGGTTCATAAAGACAAAATTGGTTTTCCGGGATAATAATAATGATAATGATGATGATAATAGTAATAATAATAATAATAATCAATAATTCAAATTATTCATGACTAATTTTTTTCCCCAAGCTATAGTTTTGAAGAGTTGAGATTCAATTGTGCCACTAAACCAAAATGTTTGTCAAATGTTTGGAGTAAAATATGTGTGAATGGACGTAATATACTCTCTTATGGTATTCTGGATCATATATACAGAGTGGGCAAAATAAAACTGACCCGAAAAAGAATTGTAATCCTGACACGGTATTGACTCCTGTTAGCGAACAGGAGAAATTCCCTTTAGAGAAAATGCTGAAAATGGCCTCTGGTGACGTGAATGATTATGGTGCAACTATTTTCAGCGAGACGGAGCAACAGTACACACCGCTTTGAGAACCTTGTCACGAGTACATGAGGTGTCCGGTGAGAAGAGTAGTCAGCAGAGGCGGTAAAATCACCTGACCACTTCGATCGCCTGATCTCTCCCCTGTGATTTTTACGTGTGAGAAAAATTGAAGGGTCAGATGTACTCAAATAATCTTCACGCGGGAAGAACTACAGCAAAACATTGAAAACGGTGTTGCTGCTATCCCTCTAGCAGAGCTGTTCATTAAAAGGGTCAATTCCGTGTCAATCTTATAAATATTTTGTTTTACCCACCCTCATTAAATGACATCAGATGAGCATATTTAAATCAGAATATGTAAGTTAAATAAGATTTAATGGAGTTGACGATGGACGTTGGATGAAGCATTAGACATCACAGATGAGAAAGATACTTGAAGGAAATGGTGCAATTTTCTGGACGAAAATTACTTCAGTCTTTGTATGACGAGTAATTACAGATAAAGAGACATTTGCATCGAGAGAGTACTTTCAGGAACCAGGGAAGGATTAGATTTTCTAATATCCATCGTAATGTTATGAACAAGAAATCTTTATTTAATAATAATATGTCAGCATCGTACCTTCCATTCGAAGAATAGCTGTACTGGGGCGATGATCGATAGAACGATAAGAAGGTAGGAGTAGAAGGTAACAATAGCGAAGCAGAGAATGTAACAATAAGAAAATTTAGGCAAATGGTATCACGGGATAGAGAAATATGTAGAATCATGACACCGATAGATGTTTACGAACAATAGCTGACAAATATATCAGGATAAAATGATTTTTTATAATATTGTAAAGTTGGTCAAAGCGTTGAGCGGTCATAGGCCAGACATGTTACATTTTGTTCAGCGTTTTACTATTTAGACTTTAATCCATTGCCTTCTCGTTGCTACTAATTAATTTTAAGAATTTCATCGATGATAATTAATTACCATGAACAAGTTTGTTTCCTTCCGCCTACCATTCCAGTTATCATATTTTCATAGACATGAAAGCTTCCTTTTATATCATCCAGAACATTGAAAGTCAAACGACATTGTTATTGTGTCGAGAAATAATTTTATTATGAGATGTTTTTCTTTTTCATTGTAATATTTTTCTTATTCACTGTAAGTCCACGCTTTAAGTAGTAATGTCCTAGACAATGAAGTCGCAGGATTTATCCCAGCGCATTATTTTGGAAAATATATAAATGACAAGATGGCAGGGGTTTTGGAGATTGAAAGGAACTCATTCGGATCGTTTGGAAGTTCCAGAATCAGTTTTACTCTGCAAATTGCGTCTCAGTGGACGGAACTACAAGCTGCCATCCCCCTGAGGTCTTCTTCAGGACAATGTCAGAGACGAACAGCCTTATGTTGCCGTCGTACTCTGCAAAATGAAACGTGTTACGTGTCGATAATATTAGCGCGTTTTTGCATAACGTACACGCTTCCTAATGTATACGTTAGGTTGATGACGCTAACCGCGTAACGTACTTGGTGCAATCGAAGCATTTTACACAGCGTATCTTCGAATCAAATCATAATAAAAATTGTAAACCCAAACAAACTACTTCTATGCATGCGTACACAATTCAACTGCACTGTGAGTACCCCGGCACATGCTCAAACTGCACACAAAACCAACAAATATCTGGCATACCCTCTCACATATCAACATAACCTCAAATACAGACCAGAAACCTCCATGGCCTCGCTCACTAGAGTACCACTAACATTATACGCAAAAAGAGGTGTTGTAACGTAATACGCTAGATGAGTTAGTGTAACTCTAACTTCTGAGCATGCGCAGAAGTAACTTGCATGTGGATAGCGTATACGATAGCTCTCAGGTACGCTGTGTAAAAACTCCCTATTGTCTCGCCAAGAGCACTTTATTCTGATTGTTCGAGCACGGTGCCTACCAGTTCCATCTGCTGAGACACGGTTTGTCCCGGACAAGCATACTCGGACTCCGACCGCGGAAGTGTTCGATTACAGAAGTTATCCCGCTCATTTACTTCCCATGACACTACTAACCTGGCCCTCCCCTACTGGTCCGCTCCGCCAGGCCTGGTCCGCCTGACCCTCCCCACGACTTGCAATTGAGGATTGCTCTAACCTCTCAGGGGTCATGGTAAGTGAAAAAAAAATCATGGAACAAATTGTAATACAAGTTTATATCCATAGGAGGCGCTAAAACCCGAGTATAACAGCGTCGATCTGACTGAAGTAGAACTGGTAGATGGCGAGTGGGGTCCCAGGGAAAACAACTCGCTACTTCTCGACGTAAGTATAATCTTCTTCAGGAAATAGTGAAATAAAATTGGTTTTTATACTCATTCACCTTCAGTATTCGCTATTTCCTCTGTTTCTCTTGTATGTTTATGTAAAACTAATATTGTTTCTTATGTAATAAGATATAAGAATTATTAAAATAAGTGAAATGGACAAAAAGTAATATATTTCCCTTGATAAAGTACAAGAAAGGTTACAAAAGATCCTTGCTATTATATAAAGAATATTCAACCTTCTAACTTGAGCACTTGGGTTGATAATATTGTCAGTAAATTAATTAGCCATTACTACCTGAAACATAGAGTATTGCTTGTTAGTTTTTCTTGAGAGAAACAGTTTAAAAATACATTAAGATGAAATCAAAAGTGATGTTTTTGTTATGAATTATTCTATCAGTTCATAAATATTTACATTTTCTTTTTGTAGCTGCGGCATGATATGATAGACCAAAAGGAAGGGGAGACAGAGTTGAGCGTGAAGATACATTACGACAAAATGGTAAGTAAAAACTTACAATTACAGTATTTCCCTGTTTTATTTTCTTATTAAGTAAATATTTTTGGATCTAATGAAGTAAAGTTTGGTGGAAGAGTGGTTCCTGATAGACCGAGCCTCGCCACATCATGAAGTCATTACAATTATATAGAACTTGTACAGTTTATTTACATCATTAAATTGAATAAGAATAGAGTATAATATTGAAAATATAATGTTTTCAATCCTATTATTAATTTAAAAAAGGAATCTGTATTAACAAATCACATTCACGCCCGTTCTTGACCCCTATGTACAAGTAGTAATAAACCACATAGTGACAGAAATTAAAAGAAAGCTTCAAGAATTTTATTGAAAATGCATACATATATTGATGTATTATATATAAAGATCTTTTTCGAATAATAAATATACAATTTTCATATTCGTATTTAGTCCTGCCATCAATTATTATTTATCTGCTGACAATTCTCTAACGCCACGTTGGAAACAGAACTACAGTACTCAGAGCGAAGGAACAGTAATGAGGGAGGAGTCTGAATACCACGTGAAAGTCGAGGAGCCAATGCAAGTATTGCGAGATTGCCGACTCTTCCTCTTGCTGTAGATACGTTGGGGATCTACCTCTGACTGAGTGCAACGGCATGCCATCGGGATTGGGCGGAGCTACGCCAGTCCCCGCAGCAGATATATGACAACGCTGCGCTTTCGCTCTAGTCATGAAAAACGGAAATCATTCAGTACAGCCCTGAATCGTACTGCGTCAATTAAGCACTCTGGTTCTGGCAACAATATATCCCACAACCATAAAAATCTGGTTATGGCCATATCAGTTTTTTGTGTGCCCTTTCGTTCCTTTACATTTAAAATGTAAAATGTACCGACAGTTCATAAACATTTCGATTAAAATACATTTTTTTATGCTTTTCAGAAGCGAGTGACAACCCGTCGTCATAAGTACTTTTACAATCCGATTGAAGGAACCCCATTCTCTTTGGGGCTTGCCATACCTGAAGAGTATGGTATGTACGAAGTGGTAGGAGAACGAGAGATAAAGCTGCACCCCGTCAATGGTAAATATGAAATATCATTGGTTTTACTGTATTCTCATTCCTCATTCTAATTATCATCTTCTTGAATGCTGCACGAAAATTTTATTCTACTATACTTTCTATGTTTAATTTTAATTGATAAGTTTCAGAGTCCGAATAGTAACAAGGTTTTATAAACACACATTTTTAAAATAGCGCCTTATACATTTATTCGCTGTAATCATTAAGTGTAATATTAAAATTTTTCCATTAATATTTTATTACCAATATTATTTTACAATTTCTTTAAGTTAAGAATTGCAAAAGAATAGACCTTACTTTGGAGATGCTAACAGAGAGCATCCCAGTTCTTACTCACTAATGCTGCTACTTGCTTTATCCAATGTACCCAATTTGAATATATATTTGTCAATGACTTTCACACGCATCCGTGGGCGGAAAGCTTTCGGGGTCAAAGTTCCCACAAAATGAGTGAAAAAAATACAAATACAATGTTCAAAATATTACGTTTGGTACCTATACATACAGAAGATAAACGACTTTGAAATAACGTCAAAGAATACTCTTCATTCGCATTAATGAACTCGTACCTGCGTGAACTGCAACATATGCTAGAAGAGTTTCGTTGCACAAAGTGTACCTGAGAACAATGTTCACATACACACGGTCCATAAGTCCTAGAGTGTCTTGAATGATCTCCGCTGCTGCCAATACACGGGCAAGGAGATCGTCCTGTGACTTTACAGGGGTCTCGTAAACAATATTCTTTATGTAACCCCACAGGAAAGAGTCCAAAGGTATTAAAGGTTGTTGCCAACGAATCGGTCCACCGCGACTTATCCACTTGTCCCCGAATGTTTGGTGAAGGTACCGACGGACGTCGCGTGCAAAGTGGGCTGGCGCGCCATCATGCTGGAACCACATCGTCCGACGGATACGCAATGGCACATGCTGCACCAGTACGTCTTGCAGGAAGGTCAAGTAGTTGTAACCCGTTAGACGGCGCGGAAGAATACACGGGCTAATCAGATGACCATGGATAATACCAACCCTCACATTAATACCGAAACAATGTTGAAATAGATGAGTATGTGTGGCATGAGGGTTTTCCTTATCCCGAATGTGGCTGTTACGACCGGCGTGCAGACCTCCGTTTGTGAAATGCTTTTGATCTGTGAAAAGAATGATCGGAGGAAAGTCTGAAACGTCGACACAACGGTGTATGAACCACGGGCAGTAATCGGCTCGGCGCAAAATCAGCTTGACCCAATGTCTACACCCTCAGGAGGTGGTATGGGTGAAGTTGCTGTTCATGAAGAACTCGCCAGACGCTGCTCTGGGACACATCCGCGGCACCTGCGATGTTGCGGGTACTCGTAGACGGGTTCTTGTCGACCAGTTGGAGGACTCCTCTTCTACGGCGCGTTCGGTCACGACTACAATCGGCTCTATTAGCCTTGAAGTTGTCGGTTTCCCGATGTCGTTGCTGGAATCTTGCAAAAATGGCATGTAATGGACGGGTACGACCCGGAAATCGTTCGTGATACAGGCGTTGTGTTAATCGACCATTTCGTCCACTTTCACCGTTGATGAGCAACACGTCGGTGTACTCGGAAAACGTGTACTCCTCCATTTTATAATGCACCGTCTTTCTCGATTGTTCAGTGGCAACTGATGTACATGTGCGACAATTCATTGGATTGTTCTCTGATAACACGTGACATGGTGTCACACAAGACATGTGACACGAGACCCTGTCCTCTGTCAATGTGTATTGCCTTCCATCGTTCAAAGTTGTTTATCTTCCAATCGGCGCATTTTCGGACATGGGTTCATTACCAAATATTGGTATTCTCAGTCCCCTCTACAACACCTATAACTATGTAAAAGGAATTCTGAATCACTCTGTGCGTGAGTGCGTGCATGTATGTGCTCGTGTGTGAATGCGCGTGTGTGCGCGTGCGTGAGCGTGCGTGCGAGTGAGCTAGTGCGCGTGCGTGCGTGTGTGTAGTAAAGTATTCGCATAGGGTATTAAAATATACAGAGATCTAAGGGGTTGGCCATAAATTTCGTTACGCACTCTGGAGAGAGAGAGAGAGTTTTTAAATATAATTATACAGCGTTACTTTGGGGTAAAAGGATGTTTTTGTCGTGTTTCGTTACACTAAGTTTCATAAGGCACTTTAAATAAATAAATCAATTTATTGTAAAAAAAGTAGTACTTTTAAACCTTTGTCACTGCAATCCGTGAACTCAACCGCTAAGGAAGTGTTCAGAGCAATGAAGAACGGAATTAATTTAGATTATCCATATTTGTCCCCAAATTCTCCTAAAAGCGACAAAAAAATTCTTAATCGGTGAAAGGATTTAGGGCTAACCTTACGTAATTATTCGGAAGCGGGGGGGGGGNATCATTATGAAGGGGAGAGGGTATTGGTAATTGTGGCGATACCTACTTTATGGACGGCCCATAAGTCTCCCCCCCTAAAAAATCCTGGATCCACCTCTGTTTCTCATCTCTACAACGAGCGCAGTATACGCAACTCGAATTACTGATTTGTACAATAATATATGTGTTGTCAATCGATTGCAAATAATCCTCCCACATGAAAATTAAATATTATTAAAATAAGCTGCCATGAACATCCACGTAATTGCATTATGAGGTACTGTAACTTGTTTATATATATATATTTATTTATTTATTTATTTATTTGCGTGATACCACATACTCATGCGGTAAAAGTATAAATAGTTTTCTTAAGCTAAATTTCCCCGTTTGTATTGATTTTTTGTTGTTGTTTTAGACTGAAGTTAAAAGTTGTGCATATGATGTGCATATGTTGTGTATAAATCATTACAATGATCTGCCTTTTTAAAAATGTATATAAGTAATTTTAAAAAGATTTTCACTCACTGTTTACAATATTTTCAGTAATAATGTGAAAACAAGGGAAATCCATTGAATAGATGTTCAAATGTGTAAATTTAAGAAATATGTATGTTGTTTTTGTTTTACTCACATTTCAACATTTTATTTCCTTCATATTGTAGAGACATTCTCTTCTGATTATTGAATTCATGGAAACTCCAAAATAAACTGCCCCCCCCCCCCCNGATTCTCTATACCTACTCGCATTGGTATAAATACCCAGTTTACCATCTAATTAATGTTGAAAGGTGCCAGTTGACCAGTGATTTTTTTTTCTACCTGGAAGCTGAAAATAGTGAAATGGGTGAAAGCTTTGTGTACTGCATTAAAATGACATCTAGGTGACTTACCACTTACAAATACAGATCACAATTGTGACAGATGTGTCTATGAGTCTGCTCGGTGTTCGCACAATTGTGTTAAGTTGAAAAATTTCCATTGGGGTGGTAGGTGGAAAGAGGCATAATTGCCTTTGTTCTCAGGATGTTAGAGCCTAATTTGATTCCCAGTCCGATCCTGAAGACCTCTTCTTTGCTATTTTTTGTGTCGCATAACTATTGTTATGAAAAGTTTCTGTTCAATGCAACAACTATTACAATTTATTTCCGTATTCTTCATTGAGCCATTTCCAGGATAAGGTAATCATGCTCTTGACAGAAATATAACAAATGTTAATGTTTCGATACTTGGGATAAGCTAAACTTGAAGATTTCATGAATTCATTACGGTAGTATTTAATTTTGTGAGTAAATTATGTGTAGGTTAAAAGTTTTTCAGTGTAATTCTATATGATTTTTTGTTTTAAAGGCATAAAGTGATTTGAGTTGTGTTAGAGTAACAGTCCACCTTTTTCTACTCTTTAAACTTTATGTGAATTTTTTAAGTGTAATCGTCTCATACAGGCGATGTCCTCGGGACCAGAATTTATTGATCCATAAAATATGTGTGATATGAAATGTATGAATTTCAATGAAGAAAGATTTCATTCAAATTTTCTGACAAGTAGAACATTCAGAAAACATAAGCTTTGTAATGATAATTTTTGGAAATTTGTTAAGTGTGATGAGAGAGATCACTTAAAGCTACCTTTATGAATTAATAATATTCATGGTTTTCCTTATTTCTCACGAATTGCACAGCAGTTTTCTTTGCAAATTGTCCATCATAACATGAGCTTTAAAATCGAAAAAGCTTCTCACAAAATTGTAGAAAACTCTAGAAATCAAAAGCAAGATATGATATATAACTGGACATCTCTATATATTTTAATAATATAAGAGGAGTCTGGTACATTGTTATTAGAAACATATGAATGGGTCCTTGGCCAGAATTGATGGGATGGTACCTTGTATGTCTCCAGAGAGTAACTTAGTTTATTGCCCCCATGTGGTCACAGGCAGTTTGCAACTGCTTTTTGACAATAAAAGTTTATATTTATGACAAAATGTTCTATGTGGCATTATTTTTAATTTCACAAAAGAGTAAATAGACATATGGAGGTGTTAGGTATAATTGATTATGAATGTTCTTTTTGCTCTCAATCCTTTATAATGTAGAATGTAATTTTTACATTTATTAACAATGTGCAAAATATTGAAATAAGAATATTTGAAAATAAGTTTATAATATAATCCTAAAATTTATGAAAATTATATATGAAATTAGTATATTATATATGTTATAAAATATGTAATTTTATTACTTTATGTTCCTTCACATGCCCATATGTGAATTTTAACATTTTTTTAACAATAAATTATTTGTATTTTGTGTTTTAACTTACCCTCATGGATTGTGACCAAGTTCTCAACTGAATTGTGTTTAAAAAATTGACTTTAAGATTCTGCACTCACCAATTCATATGTAAAATGTATTATTTATTTATTTGCATATTGTTACCTCCCTCTTGATTTCTATGTCAGTAAAGCTATGTTTTTCTCACACTCACATACTGGTCAATGTCTTAATTGACATCCTTTGAAGTAGGAGTGTTGAGGAGTGAGAATTGATGGCACTTGCAATGCTTTGCTTGTGGAAGTGACTCTCCTTATCAATGTATTCAATATATAACATCATTATTGTGTAGTTCATACTAGTTTGAAAAGAGCCAAAAATAACATACTGTCATAAACAGTAAGAATTTTTGTAATTGACCTTATATCCAAATACTTAGAGTTAATGCTCACAATCTTGCATTTAAAATTATAGGAAGATCCCAGACTGCTGCTTCTGGTTTGTTATTCTATACTTACTGCCCTCACATGAAATCTCCCTTCCTGACAAATTTGACCCCACCCCTGCTTTAAGGTCTGAAATTACTGAAATTATATCATGACTATTAGCTGTCTTGTTCAACCTCTGACTTTTGTTTTTCCATGTAGCATTCAGTGTTTTTTCTGCAATTCACAGATGGTTCTTAAATATTTAAAACAATAACACAAGACCCTTAATGAACGTGTGTAGCTTATAACAGAGCGACAAAAGAGAAATAATAAGAGATGATAATTTGTATCTGAAAATTAATCTGAAACGTTATAATTATCATGAAGTTCTTAATAGACATTTACCAGTGATTTGATGCCTTTTATACAAAGCAAAAAAATAAAAAACTTTACTTTATATGCATGAGTTTATTGTGTGTTTCAGTAACCGACTTCTTCCGTGGGGCCAAATGGAAAGTTCATCCCGACTGGTGAGTGAGATTCAAATTCATAACCCCCGAGAAAAAGGAAATTTGCAAACTCGGGTACCCTTGAATGATCCCACCACGTTTCCTTAGGGTATACTGCGAGTACAATTATGCTGCGGAAAATCGCTTCAAAACTGCAGAAGAACAGGTTCTGCACTTCCTAAGCCGCACCCGCAAACCAGGGTGGAAGTGGATGTCTCTGAGACCGCGATCCCAGCTCAAAGATGCAGCTCACATGAAGAAGATGGAAAAGGATTCCTATTTTTGTGAGTTTTTCTTGAATATACCATATAATTGCCAGACTGTTTTTCTACAAATTTTTAATTTTTGAATAAATTTCCCTCCACTTCTTTATCATCATAGTATAAGGTCATATGAAATTTTTATATTATTTTGATAAATGTAATAAACTTTCTAGTAGTAACAAAAAATTAAAAACAAAACACATTACAAATGTTGTATTATTTTGATTGATTTTCACACCACATTTATTAATAGCATAAACTATTGTCTTCCCTTAACACAACCTCACTACACTGCCAGCTCTGTTAAACAAGATTCTTCCAGAATTTTAAAGGACAGGTCCAGCTGACTTCACTTGTGAACTAGAACTTGATGTGCCAGATCTCAACCCACACATCATCCCCACAGGTAACATGACTGCATTTGTGACACCCATAGTCTTCATACCCAATCAACCACACACAGAGCATAACAGATGGTTATATTGTAAATAGTACCTTGAAGGATAACAACATGGAATTTTATTTTCTCTGAGTATTATAGTACTTTAAATGAACATAGAAATCCAGTGGCACAGATAGAATTTTTAGGGGCAGGAGGAAAGCTATTTCAGAATTTTGGTCTACACAGATTTCATGAAGACTAGCTATAAGTTAGAGCTAATTGTTGGCTCTTATGTTATAGCTGTTAAGAAACATTTATATTTGAGGTAGTTCAATTATTTTATTGGTTTAATAAAATATTATTAAAAAATTCTGTATCCTTTAAGGGGAGAGGAAATTGATCCTTCAGACCCACCCCTCATTATATTTATGCCACTGTAGAACACCAAGTAAGGGATGAATGTGAATTTTTTATTTTTAGTAAAGATACTGAACTATTTCTCGCATCCTTTTTTCATGTTGGTTTATCTTTCCTGTCATGTGCTTGAGTGTGTCTTAGAAATTAACTCTAAAAATTGTTGTCCTAGCAATGTGCTAGTCATCTTTAGATGATTAATGATCAATGCTATTTTTCATAATTTCTTAATGTATTATCTAGTATTTGTTATAATCAACTTTCAGGTGACAAAACACTGGTCCAGAGCTTGGTGTATGATGCTTACATCACAGAAGTACTGGAAACTTCAGAACAGAAATTGCCCACTCCATCTAAAGACGGCCATAAGTGAGTATTTAGTCTAATTTTAATCCACCCCATAATTCTCACCTTAATGATGTACTTCATGGCATTTGCATCATCACACCAGCCCTAAGAGGTCCTGCGCATGAGGAACTCAATCCCAGAAACCAATCAAACAAATGCGCACTTCCTCATTTCATTCCTTCATTTTAAGCATGTTCAGTTTTAATTTCTTGAAATAATTAATCATTTCAATGAACTGGTCTCCAGCATAAGATATTAAAGATACTAAGATTTATTTAGACACTAGTGATAATGTAAGCGCTAGTTGTTCCTTCAGCTAACAGACAACCACTCACCACTCATAGTCATTGTCTCTCATGCTCATGGATCCACTCATGCGCTCCATTTACAAAGCAGATACACCAAACTAAATTTAGTTGTTAATCTGCTTTTTTAATATCATCTAGACCAGAAGTGGGATTTCAAACAAAAGAGTTTGATATAGTGGGAGGTAATGTCCAGAGTGATAATTATAGCTATTTAGAAAACTATTCTAAAGTGATAGCTTAGGCTTCTGCAGCCAAAGTTCTTATGAATCTTGATTATCCATGAATTGCTGTGTCAAGGTATGGAAAGCCATCTTGCTGTGGGCTTCTTCAGGGTACTAATGATACTAATTCATTAGTAGAAGGCCACAGCAAGCAGGCTGAAACATTGGTTTTCCATACCTCAACATGTGATTCCCAGATAGCCTAGATGCATTATATCTAAATTACATTAAAGTTAAAAATTTTACATTCTGCTCAAATTTTTAAAAGAGGATAGGATCTGTTCTTGGTCCTCACCTCCCTCAAATCCCGCCTATGATCTAGGCATGCTTATCTTTTGTTTTGCTTCAAAACAATTCACATGAAAACATTTATGTAAATTGCACTTCTGAGTAGTTCAACGTCATGCACAACAATTTTCTTTGATAATAACCTGAATAAAAATTGAAGTATGCTCAATGAAATTCTGTTATTATAATCACTTGGTATCAATCAGCTTCTTTTATCATATTCAGTTCATATTCAATCCACTCAAAATTAATCCAGACATCTTGCTGTGGACTTCTTCAGGGTCAAATATATAATATTAAATATAATATAAATATATATAGCACTTTTTACAATAAAACTACCAAGATATTTGTGAAAGATCTTTTGGAAATGTATTGGGGGTGGTGGGGGTTATTAACTCAGTTGATATAGATAGTACCATTGAATTGACAAGTACCATGACTATAATTATTTGTCAAATTGATGATAACTCCAAACTCTATTCAATAAACTTATTCTGGAAGAAAACTTAACATGCTCTTTTACATAATCACTTTTTGGTGAGTTGCTGACTGATGGCAAATCTTCCCATTCATTACGTTGTTATCCTGGCATAAAGATAAATTTTGAAAATGTTAGAATTCAATTTTGGGAAAGATTTTCCAAAAATTGCATTTGCTTTCACTGATTATTTTGCTTTCTTTTTATCTTTATGGCAGGTTCATAAATGTTTGCACATTTTAACATGACCTTGTATTACATGTAATATCACAGGAATTCAATACTTGTTATTATTTGGTCTATGTATTTAGATATTTTACATCACAGTTTACTGTTCTTCCATTTTGTTCCTTTCATTTTTGTGTTCATTTGTCTATGTAGGTTTCACCAACATCAATTAACACCTCATTATACACCTCATTTTGCTTCCCATTTATCTCTCTTTATTCTTTCCAAAGAAATACAACTCTAGGATTCCTTATTCACTTCATGTATTGAATTATTAATTTTTATGAGTTATATGTATCTCATGCGGCTATCTATACATGATATATTAACACAACACAATTTCTAATTTGCCATAATTTTTCTTAATAATTCAACACTGCTAGAAAGACCCATTATTAAACATAGATATTTTTCACATCACTGTAATTCATGTATGGATAACCCAGTAGATAATTTTTGTCTCACTGTGCTGGAGATCAGTCAGGCTTGGTTGAATGTAAGCAAGCAGCACATGGTACACTTTGTTATTGAAGTATGTGTCTTTGTTCTGCACTAACTGTTAATACGTCCTGTTCTCACTCACCAAAGCCCATTAGCCACGCTGATGGCACTCTTGATAAGGTAAAGTATTGCCTCACCATCACTACAAACTGTCTTACATTCTAACAATAAGCACGTTTTATGAGTTGTGCTATTATTAACATATATCAAGAATTGCAAACCAGAATAATTCATTAGTAAATTAATGCTCTTATAATTATTAATATTTGGAAATTATGTGACACACTTGATTGTTATTCATTTTGAGTACTTGATATATGTTTAATAGTATACAACATTAAAAATTGATTCCATGCAAAATAATCAATGTTATTAATGAAAAAAATCTGATATGATATGCATACTTCCATAAATATGTCATGTTTACTGTATTATGTTTTTTCATTTTGTCTTTTGGTTCATTACACGTAATATTGGTAGTCATGTATTTTCGTGAAATTTTTGCAATTTGTGTTTCATTTTGTACTATTACATATCAAGAAATTTCGTTGTTTTTTTCTTTTTATTCATTCTTAATTCAATCTTTCAACAAAGTACATTGTTGTATTTTTTAACATAAAAAAGTAAAACAAGGTTATACAAATTAACTTAATTATTATATCCCTCGACATTTTTGCTATATTTTATTTTCTCATTTCATTATTAATGGAAGATTGTATTCATTCATTCATTCATTCATTCATATATTCAAGTGGGTATTATAGTCAAATTAAATTTTAATTTTTCATTTTTACAGCTAAACAGTGGCTATAATCCACAAATTGAATAAATAGAATCGATTAGAATTATTTAGTTCAGGTAGAAGTAGTGCATCAGTCTTAATGCATTATCACACATAGAACACACGCAGAGAAGTGTTTCTGTGTTCCTGTTAAACCTACTACTGGAATAAATGAAAATAATATCAAATAATGTTGTTTTCAATGTGGATCATATTTCAGATGCTTTGTTGTATTCTATAACATTTATTGTTTTTTAAAATTTAATTACTAATATTGCAATCGGATGTGAGTAAGTATATATTCTTGAGAACCAAGAATGAGGTATGAGGAAAATGGTGTCTTTGAAGCAACATAACTTTTCTTTTCCCTTTATTCATATTTTTTCAAAATTTTATAAAACAAAAAAAGGATTATTTTTGTTAAATTAAAATTTTTAAAAATTCATTTTATATAATGTGATTCTTATTCTGAGTTTTTAAACATTCATTTCATTTTCGACCATTTTATTTAAAAAGTAAAATGTTTCTTTATTGCTTATGATGGTAGAGATAATTGTGTCATTAAAAAAGTACAAAAACTAGATAGACAAGGAAACAGTTATATTATTCAGAAATAGCATATTTATGAACATGTTAACAACAGGGCCGGATTTAAGATCTGTAGACCCCTAGGCTCAACCTGGGGTGCGATCCCTCTGGTGGGGTATGGAATACTGCCCAGGTCAATAGGGGTCAGGAGGATCAGGAAATATTATCAAAGGTTAACCTGGTAAATCGTGTTTTAAAGCACTTATAAAAATCCTTAATATAAACTTGTAAAGGTTTCCGATATTTTACAAGAGAAAAAATTAAAATTATTGCCAGAATTAAAAGAATTGAGTAATAAATAATAAAATTGAAAATCTTCAAAGTTTTCAAAACAATTTATTAACATTGCTTTTAAAAATAGATTTAGAAAAACAAATTGTCGGTGACAGTTTGTATGGCCACTTCCCTAGTTTCTGTGTGCTCTCTCTCTCAAAAACTCATTGTACTCTGCAACAAGCTCCAGTATTTGCAGTAATTACCATTCCCCGGTAACCCGAGTGTTTCATTTACTTGAACAAAATGATGCGGGTCTTTGGTCATCTGCACTGCCAATGTCGTGTCTTATAAATTTGGAATAGTTTTATTAATTGTTAAAATTTTTGTGGTATGGGTCCTCTTGTGGTGCAGGCCCCAAGGTATGAGCCTATGTAGCCTGTGCTTAAATCCGCTTCTAGTTAACAATATAATACTGGAAATAAAATAATAATGTTTACAGTAAATTTGTGTTTCAATTATTTTTTTTCCAGTGGATGTTGCAGAAATGGCAGTTTTGTGAATTTTTCTTAACAGTGATATTTAATTGTTTGAAAATTCCTTTGTGTAATTTCTGAGATATAACTCCCAATTCTGTAAAAATTACAAGGTAACTCTTTTAAATGTGGTCAATAAATAAATATTGGAAAGGCAAAATGGTGAAGATGGAGATCAGCTATACATCTCATTTACCTATTATTTTTTAATTGTCTCACCATTTTCATTTTTTTATTGGTGTGTCTGTGGACTTTATCCGCAGTGTTACCCTGTTTTAACATCAACAGGAGTATTTACTTCCATAATGCATTGGATATTCCTACTCAATATATCTCTTGAGATGTGGACAGCACCAGTGCTTTAATCTGGGTATTTCACTTCCCAAAATTAGGATGTCACTTTTGACCACTGGAAAGTATTCCAGTTCCAATACTATTGAAATAAGCAGACACTAAACACTCAAAATGTTGGAAAAGTATATTGTTGTGTTGAAATGTTTAAACAGGATAAGATGATGTTCCTTTAGACACTCCACTGAAAATGACATAAATACATTATTAAAATATCATGCACAGAAGTTCTTAATATTGTTACATCTCAGAAATCTTTCATATAATCCTGTATTTTTTTTATTCTGAGCCTTCTTTATTTAAGCGTGGGCATGCTTTAACAACTGTTTATCATTTCAGTAAAGGGATCAACAAAGGAAGCAGTCATACTCAGCATGAATTATTTGGAGTGACTCTATCCTTTGTTGCCACTCGTAGTGGATTACTCAGATGGGTGGATTATCTTCCGCCTGGTGCCAGCAATGATGTATCTGACCTCTCCCAGTAAGTTATCTGTCCTGTATAAAAATTGTTGAGAAAAAAAGACTTCTTAGATCTTCATGATCAAAACAATCAATTGTTACATTTATAATCCATATTCTGAACCAAGTAAACTATGCTTTGCATTCTGAATTCTCTTCAATGTTGTTAGTTTTCCTCTGCTTGTATTTTGCAAAAGTCTATTCTCATTTAAGGCATTAACTTTTGAATCTCTCTATACTGATAATCCAAACTTTCAGAATATAATAGAGAATAGTGTTCATTATGTAAATCTCATCAGTTTCACATAAACCTTTGCTTAAGGAATTACATATCCTAGTTCTTTTTTGTTTTTTTATTTATGAAATGGTAGTGTTTCTTAAGAATGAAATACTAGAGATACTACCTTGTTTTTATTGGAATGTCTTGTGTTCATCAACCCAACTCTCAAAAGGAAAAAACTATCCATTATCCAAGTATTTTATCCACCCTTTACACTTAAAAGGGTTGTTCTGTTGTCATAGTGTTCCTAAAAAAATTGATTAAAGTGTAGAAATTGTTCTAATGCATACTTACATTTGTTCGTAAATGTTAATAGTAATACATTTTTTACTCCTCCATCTTTGCACTTCCTCAAACTTTCTCTTGTTTTTCCAGGCACTTCAGTGAAAGCAATCTGAGGGCAATTGATGAAGTGTGGTACAAAAGAGCTGTGGACCAATATACTCTTGATCCTGCAAGTTTTGTCTTCTCAGTACCATTTGATGCTGGAGCAAATCCTAATACGAGAGTTACAGCAACACATGCTCTTTTTGTAGAACACAAAGGTCATAAAGCCCCTGCAGCAGTGGTTGGGTTGCAGTTCTTACATTCTACATTCTCCACACATTTCATCAACATAACCACTTCAGTAAGTTATTACTTTGCATGATTCATGAAATACTTGGCAAACAAGACAGCTCTGATAAAATATGAAGAGATCTTTGTTTATGAAAATCTCGTCCCTGGATTTACATTAATGAAACAGTCATGCAAAGATGATAAGATGAAATAGTCATGAAATTTTGAAGTCCCATATTTTTTATTAGAAAAGCGTTCATTTTTATCACAACACTCAAAAAATATTATTCACTGTCCAACCATTTCAACTACCATTTCCCTAAAAGGACTGTTATATTATGAAATCCTTCTATATAATTCTCTTCCATATGAAATTAAATATATCATCAGGTTGAATCTCTTAAAATCCATTGTTAAATCTTCCTATTGCATCGTTGCTTGTACGATGTTAAGGAATTTATTGGTTTTAGTAAAAATGATCATATGTGTTGAAATTATCCTGTTAAAATAATTTTTATTCTCTAGTTAATATTTAATACAATTACTGCCTTCTTTTTTGTGTCACTATATGAACTGGTAAGTTTTGGGTTCAAGAAAATGATGATGAAACTTTGAATTTATTGTTTAAAAATGTGTCCTTTTACTACTCAGGAGTGGATAGAGACTAATTTTTAGGGTGGGTTTTATAACAAAAGAATATAGTCTTGGACATGGGATATTTCCAGAAAACACCCTATCTTCGGAAAAATTTTGAAAATTCTAAAGAAAATTGTATGTTTAGGTATTAATTCAAAGGTAGTTCTCTATAGTAACATCCAACTTCCATGATTATTTTAATTCTTTTGTGGGACAGGGAAACATGATAGGTATGAAACATTTTTATATTAAAGACACAAAACTTTTATTAAAATTTTAAAAAAGAGAAACATTAATTTTTCAAGGACAATAACAGAATTGCTACTAAAAGGAGCATCTGCGGCTTTTGAAAATTTAAGTACAAGTACCGTATGCAAATGGGACTGAATTGAACCCAAAATTTAAACATGTCATTAATTCTTGAGACATTGGCTTTAGCCGAGTGTGCAAAAATTCATTTAGACAACAATGTTCAAAATTATCTTAACACAAGAAAAAAACATACTGAATTTTTTTTACCTATTTTGCCATTTTAATCAAAGCACAGTACATAAATTTTGTGGAAAGGATTATAAGGCATAGACTTCTGAAACACTAAATCAAAGTTTCTAAGAAATGATCTATGAATATTTAAGTATGAGTTTTACATTAAAAAATCTTGTTAATAAACCAAGCTCAAACAAGAAACAAAATGAACAGTTTGGACACATTATTAATAATACAAATTCTTAGCACCTCTTCCCCCTCTTAGCGCATTGTCACATTCACACACTGTGGTTATTTATTCTTCCACCATGGGCTGATGACATTCAACAACTACTACTACTAATGTTAATGTTACTAATGTTAATAAATAATATTGATCAAATAGTAAGGGAGTGCTCTCAAATTAATACAATTTATGTGGAAGATTTTTATTTACCCCTACTTATCACGGCTGCAGGCTGCTGCTCAGAACCCTCGTTCAATAGCTAATACTGCAGCATCGCAAAATGTTGCCAAGCAGCAATTCACTAATACACAACCACCATTTATAACTTGTAGACCTCCAAAGATGACTCTCTTCCCACGAATATATGAGATTCACACAAACACCCACTCTCACAACTGTAATGGCTCTACCGTCGCCGCCACTACAACACTACCAAACTAGGTGATGCCCAATCATTTTTAAAAAGAAACTGCAATACTAATTACTGATTAAAATCATCAAATTTTTTTAAAATCTCAAACACCTTTCCGCAACTATAAACTACGTTGTCTATGGATTTATTTTGAGGGGGGAGGGTGTCATGACCACTCCCTTGTATCTGCACCTGCTGCTGCTCCCATCATTGCTAAGTACTGAAAGATTAACTCTCATTAATGGATACCCATCTAGTTCAATAAGACTACTCTTTCCTCTATAAGTGCACTTAAAATTGGGAAATTCCTTCATATGCTTTAGGTTAAATTTTATTTTGGTCTATGGATTGGATGTCATACTACGGTATTTAATGTTTTTTCAGTTTGTGGCTAATTTACAGCAACCAATTACCCTGTAGTTTATATATGTTACCACAGAAACTGTACCCTGCAAATTCAGAATTTTATATTTGAGAAGTTCTAAACCTGCATACTTAACTTTTTCTAGAAAAAAAGTGCCAAGTATAATGATGAAAATTGAACAACTTTTAAATTCTGTGTATTATTTATCATACCATTGGCACAGACTTCTAAGAATAATTTATTAAAATTCAAAATTTATTTAATATATGCTTATTATTATTTATTGTCATTTATATGTTTTATCAATGTTCAATCTTAGCCCTGTTGTATGCGTTATCTCTGTAGCACCTTCCCAATAAGGATTTTTCCCATTTTCCATTGGGCCAATTGATTGGAATGGTTGGGATTGCCCCTCGCTTTGGACAATATTTATGAAGATATTCTATCCGAATGATCTTCTTTTTTAGTGTACCTCTGGATGTACAAAAACATGCAGTTCAGATGAATTAGATTGTTACATTCTTGATGATAATGGATTTATTATCGTATCAGAACATCCAGAAAATACAGGTCGCTTCTTTGGACAAATTGATGGAACTATAATGGATTCACTAGTACAAGATCGTATTTACAAGAAAGTGCCAGTCTTCGACTATCAAGGAGCTTGCTCTGATCACAAGAATCCATACAGTGATGCTGGAAATAGATTAACAGTAAGGATTTTCCAAGTTCTCTTTTTTTTATGTGGATTTAAATTTTTATACTCTATATTATATTAATTTTATATAAGATTATTTTAAAATACTGTAATTTAAAGTGGAAGGTTGGTGATCACTAATTTTATCACTTTATATACCATACAATATAAGAATATCATAATCTTGAAGCATATCAGAAAGGTCAGTTTTGAGTTATATCCCACAACTGAAGATAAACAAATAATTTAAACATTTTTCCTCAGCAAAAATCTATCAGGATTATATTTTTTTAGGGTAAATTGATTGTTCAGTTTAATTTGTTGGTAGATCAATCTTTATCATTTTGTCCTATCATTATTTTCATATTTTTCTTGCAAAAAATATGTTACTCCAATATCAATATTTATGTATACATTTGATATTCTACATAACTTTTTATATTATTTCACTCAACTATTTCATTTAATTTTTTCAATCCTGAATATTTTGTTTGGGGGTTCTATAATATAATGATATGCCTCCTTCAAAACTTTTCATAGAGAGAATTATTACTTATTTGTATGGTGTGGTCAGCCATATCAAAGGTCTTTGCTAAATCAAGAAATCAGATTTATTTGTTTGATTTTATCTAAATTGCTGTACATGAATTCTGTAACATACACAGAAGCTAAAGTAGTACATCTTCCATTTCTAAAGCCTTTGCATTACAGAAAGATAATCTGTTCCATCCACGAACTTATATATTCTAACAAAACATAATTTGTTGTACATTTTTGATAAAGGTAGTAACAGTGAAATTGGCCCATTATTGGAAATGTTTGACTTAATACAGAACTTAAATGAATATTAGAATGTATACTGAGAATTTCCTACTTGTTTCAAACCTGAATAATATGAACAGATTCAGACATAACCATTGATCAGTAATGTTTTTATCCTTAATCAGGATTTGTATTATGAAAGATATGATTTTAGCATTCACTAATTCAGCTATTACATAACAATCCCAAAAATATGTATAGAATTTCCAAACCCAAAAAAGTAAATCATGTCATGCATTTATAGACTCCACCCACCCTTGTATACATACACAAGAAGGTACTTGATACAATATGGTGACAACATTTCAATTACTTGCGCTATGGTTTGAATATTGAAATGAGCAATTTAATTAGAAAAGGCAGGTTTAACATATTTGAATGTGAAGTATTTCAATATTTCAATCTGAAATTTTCCATTTAACAATATTTTTATGAGAAGAAAAGTTTGTATTCTGATATACCCCCTTTTTTCAGCCTTTAGAACCCATCAGATGGTTTGTTCATTGGTTTATTGGAAAAATTGTCTGGATTGCTGTGCAGACAAGCTTGTATAACTTATGGGATCCTAACTGGGCCAGAGCAAATGATGATGGTATGTAAATTGTGACTAAGGAACACTATATAACTAATTACATTCTTAAGAACTAATAAAAATTTATAACATTAGTAAGAATCAAATAAAAGTAGCTTTTCACATTAATGTCCCAGTTCATATAGCTGTGAAGATGTGTATAAGAGACAGNATTGCCTACCACCCAACCCCTAACTCCTATTGCTCCATATAGATAAGCTTCAATAGCATGCTACATTTCCCATTCACAAATACAACAATAAAATAAAAATTAAAGAAACATTACAAAATTTTGACCCCCATTGTGAGCCATCATCGGGCAATTACTGTCAAAAATTATTTTTCTTATTTCCGGTATGTTAAATTGTTATAATAATTTTTGTCAGTAGTTGCCTAATGATGACTTGCAGTGGGTGTCAAAACATTGTAAAGTTTTGTTTAATTGATAAAAAGTCAAGTCTGTGAAAATAAGGTTGTTTCATTATATAATAACAAAATTTGAAATAAAAAGGTACAAGTCAAAGCTTTTGATACTATTCTTTTTCTTTTATAATGAAGTTAACAGGAAAACACTAAATCTAGTAATAAAATTTATATTGTTATTTTCTTTAATAGGTAATCTTTATGGGGATTATGAAAACAGTTTTGATAACTATCCAACCCGAGAAGATAGCAATTTATTTCCTCCAGGAGGAGGTATTATCACAGAACCGCAACCTCCTGCTCGTGTTTATCCATACACACCATTACCTCCAGCACATGCTCCGTACACCAATGAGGAGAGTGAAGATTTCCAACCTCGACATTGTGATAAACGGGTAGATTTGTATATTCTTCAACCAGACAAACTTAATACAGATGGAAATTTTAAACCTCTCAAAGGGAAGCTAACTAACTGTCACCAAACAGGCTGTGAAAGGTACCATAACTTCAAATTGTTTTTAAAAAATTTCCTTACTATTTTATGACATATAGTAATTGTCATTATGTGATGAGACCCATTCTCCTTCAATATTGGTAGGACTGATTCTGCCTCTTAACAATATGCTCTTTGAAATTCAGACATAAGATGGTGTAACAATCAAAATATAAAAATGTTTTTAGTCATGTCCTTCACTGTTATTTATGAAACAAAGCATTCTGTGACATAAGGACACAAATGAAGTGCTTCATAGCAGAGGTACTCAAAATATTATAACTAGAAATATTTTACAAGAAGCTCTTTTGCCCACATTTTATAGAGCATGAGGTATGTGCAATGATTAATTGTCCCAGGCAGCATGATGCTGGGTGGGTTGTCATCACTCTGTGATGCTAATCTTATAAATTAGAGCAATATTTCAGTGCCTGGGGAATGACTTAAACCTGTGCACTACTTGTAACTCAGATACAGATAAAGCACTGGGTTCAGTAGGTCTAGAAATTCAAGTTTTGCATAATGACAATACAAATTTGCTCATGAAATAGTTATTGTTATCTAGAAATTTTGTTATCACAAATTATGAATGTAGAAATAACACACCTAACTAATCTTTTACATATTATTGGGTATATTTACAGACCATTTAGTGTCCAGAAAATTCCACAAAGTAATTTAATTTTATTAGTTGTTGATACACTGTGTCCATGTGGAAGCAAGCAGTTAAGTATAATGCCTCAAGAGGTGACGTACGATGCTTCAACAGCATCTCCAAGCTTAGGAGGTTGTCGTAATAGACCTCAGGAAGCTATGTATCGTCGTCGACCACCAAAATGCATGAATTATCATCCAGAGGTAAGAATAATAATTATATTTAACATAAAACTAATCAAAACATTTTACTCTTTCAAAACTAGAAACTGAAAATTTTACTGACTCACACCATCTTGAATCATTGAATCATTCACTACAATTATCTAGTGGCAGGCAACAGAATTCCATTGAAGATGCAACATAGCATCCTTTATCACTTATGGTCAATCTGAGGATTTGTTGGTAGCAGTCAGGTTGGCAGCAGATCTCCACTCTTGATGTTGTTCCAGTTTACACTTCATTTCTCCAAAGGACTTTGAACCCTTATCTTTCATAATTTGGTCTATGTACCTGTTGTGGTATTCTTCTAGGTCTGTTTTAGTCAATGTACCCCTCTAATATGGAGTTTAAGAATCTTTTGTGTCTCATTGGATTGCCAGTATGTAGCTCTCTTCTTTTTAGCAATTGATTTTCATAATCACCTATCCTTTTAAGGGCCCCTTCATTTGTAAACTTATCATGCATCATGTCAATTTCATTCTCCTCAAGATCAGTTGTTGTCATAGATACCAGATTGTTTCCTGCTGTAGTCCCTAATCTGACAAATTATTATCTTGTCGTGTAACATATCCTTTTAATCTCATTCTAGTTGTTTCTTGAGAATAATTTCAACTCCTAATCCTGGGTATGTCTCATGCTCTTCCACTATGTATAACTTTGTAATTGCCAGTTCAGAAAAGACTATTTTATCTCCTGAGGATTTAACCAAAGAGCCCTCCATCTTTAGTTAAAGATGATACTCAGAATATCCATTCAGATGGATTGTTTCTCCGTCCTATGCCATTGTGCAACTAATGACTCTTCTGCCTTAAGTAGTAGTTTCCCCCTAAGGACCAGAGAGTGCCCTTCTTTCTATCTGCTTGTCCACCCCTTTCTCTCTTCTTCTTGATGATTGCCAATTCAAGATCTTGTGAAGCAATCTATCTTCTCACTTTCTTCTTACATGACCATACCATGATTCTTACATGATCTTACTTTGATATCATCCAGTATGATTTATTTCCATACATTTCCTCACATCTTTATTTGTCCATGTCAAAATAAGGCCACACTTCCATTGTCAATTCTTAAATTCCTATTGCCATCAATCTCTTATCATTTTGCTTTGTTACTTCCTATACTTCAGAACCATAATTTATGTATTTATTTTTCATTTTAAATGTGTACAAAATAAGTACAACAGTTTGTTGTTCACTTGAGTAACATATTTCCTATAGGTGGCCTTAGACCTGTACAATAGGAGGATTTACTTCTTATATATTTATCATTTAGTATACATTTATTGTCTAGTATATGTAACAACACTTTTGACAATGACATCTTAACATAATTTGTAATAAGATTACTCCACAGTAATGGGTGCAATTGTTTAAGAAGAGACTTCTTGATAAAAAAATTCTTAAGGATCAGTTCATGATTTCTCAACAATTGTAATCTCTTTTATAATATTAGTAAAAAAGAAATATTAAAGATACTATGGAACAGCTCTTACTACAGGGATACAGCAAAATCCATTATTGAAAAAAAAAAATTTGTGTGGGAGGAGATGAAAATTGGAAATTTTGAGGGGAGTCAAAAATATTTACTAGTATATAGATAGTTCTTTAAAAAATTTGTACATCAAATTTTAACAATGTCATATTAACTTAACAAACATTTTATCAAGATAAATATTTAAAATCACAATTTCAAAACAGATACATAAATCATAAAATAACATACCATCTTGTAATTAGTGACAGTTGAAGAAGCAGATACAAGCAACAAGCAAGGGAAGAGAGGTCACATTGTGTGCTTCAAAAAAACATAAAACTCAATTCATTCTCATGAACCAAGAAGTGACAAAAGATATCTTCCACACTATCTTGCCATACTAAGCTCTTGCACATTCTTGATCAATGAAAATGGTGGTTTTGTAGAATAGCTTATGTTTTTACTTGGTATTGATGATTTACTGCTCTGTCTGATGTTTAAGTTTAGTTTCAGTTTGCACAGTATCAACTTTTCATCAGTACATCATCTTACCCCATTAGGAAGCCTACCTTGCTATGCTATAGAGCTTTCCCCAATTTATCCAAAGTCATTAAACTTTTTATTTGGTGTTTGTAATAGTGTTTACATTTCATCTTAAGTCTTGTCTAAGAAACAAACTTTTCATGATACAAGTGGTAGAAATTATAATGAAATGTATAAATGAAATTATAATGAAATGCATTATAATGAAATTATAATGAAATGAAATGTACTCAACTTTGGCATGGTTGTGTACATAAATTCTGTAGCCCCATCCTGGCCCGGGTTTTTCTCCGTTTTTCCTTCTGGTAGAAACGGATTTATTATACAGGTACTCTAGGCTTTGTCTAAGGCTGTGTTTATTGTAACAATAAATCGTGAATTTAGTGGGTTTTTTATTTCAACTCTTATGATTTTTAAACACTATACTCAGAATAATCTATAGTTCGATAATAACTTGTACATGTAAATTTACAAACATATTTGCGTTAAATTACAAACATATTGACATTATATATGTATTATAACTCGCAGCTAACTTTTTATCTTATCTAGGAACTTTTGCTGAAATTTTTGAATCCGCCTCTGCCTTAGGGCCCTTGATCGGAATTGATGGGATGGTCCCTTGCTTGCTTCCGGAGAGTAAATTAGTTTATTGTCCTCCACGTAGTCATACGCAGTTTGTACTGTTTTTTGACAATAAATTTATTTACATACAAGACATGACATAATACCACAATAAAGACAAGTTTTAAAATAATGATAAAATTTAATTTTAAATAATTGAAGTGAAGAATGATGGTAGTGGATCTTGGAAACAGTATTCTGAAAAAGCATGAACTGTTCCAGCTTATCCTGTCAGCTGAAACTTGGTGGTCAATAAAAAACTTTGATTACTGTAATTGTAATTCAATAGGCTTTTCTTTAATATAAATTTTGTTAATGAGTATTTGCAGTCATGCACAGCTAGACTTGTCACATATTATGCAGCATTAGTCAAGATGATTTTGTCCTAGTGATGGGTTTGAATATTTAACATAATTTTTGATAAATATAACTTTTCACTATTCTATACCAAGATCCATGTGGTGCCTTGACCATATGTTATGCCTGGTGAGAGTGTGCAATCGTAATATTGATTGAAACATTAATTTATTTGTCAAATCTGCTAATTGGCTCATTCTCTTCTTGAACACATGTAAAACCCTTCAAATGAAGTAGGGGACATGTAGCTGTAGAGCTATTTATATATTGCAATAAAGTTTACATTGAACAGACAAAAAGATTTATCAAAATTAGAAAAAAAGGAACAGTTTAGGAATATTTAATTTGGTCAGATCAAAAAATGCAGTAGCTGTGCTTTCTTAGAACAAAATGCATGATGTCAACTATGAGATAGTTTTATTAAAACATGTTACTGGTCATTTTGAACTTCAGGTTTGTGAAAGAATATTTATTCACTTCTTTAGGAATAAATTGTTAAATTTTGACATTCCATTAGAAAATAGTTTAACTTCATAAAATGTACATCCACGGTAACCACAGCATAAGATCAGTCAACAGTAGCTGAGGATGGGAACAACAGTTTACAAAACTAGTCTGAAGAAAATTGTAGGTGGAAAGTGTGGCCAACATCATGCAATATATATTTTTAATTGCAAGTGATAGGAAATATTTCAAGCTCTCATGATTATTATTTCACCACCAGTACATGGACAATGAAAGAAAAGGGGCTCCAAAAATACTTGGGAATAAACGAGTAAAGTAAAACTCTTGTACAATAGGGATAGTTTGAATGAACATATTCTCAGAAATTAATTAATATTCTCAGATAATAATTTTTTCATCCCTATATTTAAAAAAAAAAATTTTTATTGTTTATAATAAAATAAATAGTGCAATAAAATGGTATTAAATAGAGAAATCCACAGTCTGTATCATATAAAACTTCATAGCCCAGAAATTTCATATAACAATTGGAATATTCATTAGTGATTGTATTTATAAATGTATGAAAATTATACTTTCTTTTTGCATACATAATTCATTTATTCTCTTCTGTTGTAGGAAATTGAAATAAAATACTGTGGGGGTAGCAGCTGTTCCTCTATATCCCCCTGGATATGTATGATTTATTTAGTCATGTGGACAATTAGTAAAAATCTCTTGTCATGATCTGCTTTGCTGAGATTATTCAATTGTTAAATTCATCGGTTTTTCCTGTGATGATCACAATTATTGGCAAGTAATCAGCGCCTACAAAAGTACATTGTAATGTGAACTGTTTGTATAAAATGCAATTTTGAAAATATTCTTCATTACATAAATCTGTTACCCAGTGTATTGCATTAGTGTACACAATATATTATGATAAATCTTGTGTTAAAACTTGAACTATATTAAGTGTCATTAGTAGATACTATATTGTTTTAAAATTACCTCTGATCATTCACTTTTGATGTGCTTGAGAAAAAATTTATAAAATAACTTTAGTTTGGTAAGAATTATTGTATTATCATATAAACAGTTGACAAACTACTCAGAGTCAGACTATACGAATACTACAAAATCACCTCAAGACAAATAATAATACTAATAATAATTGTAAGTACTAAAAATAAGCAACGCTTTAAATTCCTAAAGTTGCAGGCTGCCAGTATTAGTTGAACAGGCAAATGAAAGTCTTAAGGAAGAAAGCCACATTGTTTTGAACAGTGTGCCCCTTGTTAAAAAAAGAATGCAGGAATACCACCTGAATAATCATAATTATTTCCTAATGTTCAAGATTTAGAAAATTATTAATTTAAAGAGAATAGTTGTTTAAAGTTTATATTATTGTTATATGGTAGATACATTTTATTGACAGTTATTGTTAGAAATTACTTCACGATATAAGTTAACAGGTTATACTTTTCCGCTGTAGTATAGTTGTTTGAGACCACAAGGGGTTGACAGCTAATTGGATCTATGGTGGCTTGAGACTGACAATGACAATAGCATAGAGATTAGATATCTGCTAGCAAACTGAACTGGGTTTGTACAACACATAAGATCAACTTCATAGGATTTTTAAGGCATTTGTTACTACACAAATCCTCTTAGGGAGCGAGGACTTTTGGAATCATGGTAAGGTCCATGTAATTTAAAATGTAATTCAGTATTATAAATACCTTTAGAAAACAGTGACATCAAAATTTGTAACATAGACCAACATTTCTTTAATTGCTTAAGTGATATGTTTATGCATTAAGTATTAATTCATGATGTTATTATCTCAAGAATTAATGTGAAAAAAGAATACTTTCTATCACTATGAAGACATTTAGACTACAATTTTTATTAAATGTTTGTGGTAGTCCTGACTACTGTCAATGATGTCCCTTTGTAAATACAGTCAATTTTACATCCTCCATCTAAAGAAACATTCACCAAAATAAATAAGAAGTTCTCTCTTGCAACCATAGCATTGTACAATAATTTTGAGAATACATTTATATTAATAAGTGAAAGTTACAAATGATGGATGCATAAACATATCCTTACCAACATATCCATGAAAATATGTGTACAGAAGGTTTAATATATTGACATATCCTTTCTGACATATCCCGGACAATAAATAAAACAAATCATGGATGCAATAGAGAATTGTATTCCTTTTTTTATGAAAAGACCAATTTGCTGTAAAGTGAGGCTTTTTCATTAGTAGAAATGTGCTGCCAAATAATTAATTTAACTTCTCTTCTTAAAATACACCCTATAAATAGCTTGATTACTGCACTGTGTAAATTTTTACTGTTCTTTTGCACAGTTTGATGTACTTAGTATTAGAGTGTACACTGTATAACGTCCGAGGATAGAGAGCCATGGTTCTGCTGAAGTGTTTTTATGCTGTTCTTCTTGAGGATATTTTCAGAAAGCACATTTTTACCTTGGATGTTGTTATTGTATATTATGAAACAATTTCTCCTAAGCAGAAGCTAAATGAGCTGGATGGTCAGAAAGAAATTAATTTATGGCTTTTTCAAAATAGTGCACATGTGAAATTTGCACATTTACTTGATTTTAAGAAATAAAGATACAGGCCTTTTGCCAAATATTGAGATTACATTAAGGTAACTTGAGTTTCAAAGGATACAAGACAATAACTACTCTAATAATTATTGTAACAATAATGAATAATAATATTAGAGACTGACAAAACCAACATGGGCAATGAATACTTCAGTGAGCGCAAGTGAAACAATTATTTCAAGTGAACAATACAATAACATAGTGCTTGGGTATGGGAAGTGGATAAAAGGTGTAAAATTTCTCTGTGTCTTTTAAAAATTAACTGTCTTTTTTGTGGTAAAACCTCATTGATGTTTTTTCCTTCCAACTAAACAATGTCATTCAAAGTGTCTATGAACAATGGGTATCATCTTTGCCTCACAGTGGGTAAATTCCAAGTTAACAAATGAGGAGAACAATATGCATTGTTAAATAAGCAAATTCCTGTTTTTGGCTAACCCAAATCAAGATACTTATTAAAGCTTCAATTAAATGTATCAGCTCTGAATACTCTGATTATAGAAATACCTCAGACTATTAACTTGAAGTAAGTTAAATATAATCAAAATTGGTAGAATTTTGCTTTTTTAAATTAACTGTTTATACAATTCATTGTTGTTAATGCAATGATATGGTAATTTTATACACCAATGGAATTATTGTAATCGTTTATTACTTGAATAGTTACATGTAGATTAATGTGTGTGTTTTGGTGGTAAAAAAATCTGCTTCTGGGTAAGGCATGCCTAAAAAACATTACAGTATTTCAAACTAAGTATTATATTGCAAAGCATTTTCAACATTTCCATCTGTTATTTAACATATGGAAGTGTATATATTCCAATTACTACTTGGACAATACAAACTTAACAATAATTGTAATAATAACAATACTCTTTAAACAGTGTAAATCAAAATTAAGCTGTAACTCTACGACGACAAAGTACCATCCTTCACTGACTTGCGGCCTATCACACATGATACTGTTCACTTCACTTCACGAAGATCTTTAGTCAAGAATGGGGTGTGGAAGCCTACAAATAATAAATCATTGGGGGAGTGAGTTCTGTTCCATTAAGAAGAACTGAAATTACCAAACAATGGTGAGCGTAAATTTTAAACAGAGAATATTATTTTTATCTCCATTTACTTCAGAAACATTCAATTATACGTGGTGAAGGACATTGGTTCACAATGTGTTCAGGGCTTGACGAGTGAGTGTACACTGGATTCAAGTTGTGTTGCAGTGCAGTGGTCTGAAGAAAGCGAACGACTCGGTTGGTCACAAGGCGGAACATCCTAATCTTCTTTTTCAATTGTTCTCCTTTTTTCCACAGAAAATAATTTGAAAGTTGTGCATTTCTGTCATTTCCTCCCTGCTCTGCAGAGTGATTTGTAACATACGTAAAAGGAAGTAAAGAAGAATTATGAAAAGAAATGATGGTCAGTACGACAGGAAAAGAGGACTTGAAGGTTGGAAGAGTGTGACGTTGCATTGATGAAAGTTTGGATGCCTTATATTGGAGAATGTTTGGGTTTTTATTCCATGCCTGTTGGTTGTTTGCCAATACTCTTGCAAACATTAAGTCTTCCATTTAAGAATTATAATAAATCAGAGATTAGTATATCTGTAGTTGACAGCAATAGAATGGAGTGAAAGGAATTAATGTAGGCAAAGGAATGGCACAGTTATAATTAAATAATTTATTTTTTGGTATCATACTATGATATTTAACAAAAAAAGCTTCATAACCAACTCTGTATTGACTAATTTGAACAAAGTTGGTTTAACAGTAAAACTAGCAAAGCAGGAAACTGATTTTTTAATTTATTTATGTGAATATCATCTAATTATGTAAAAGAATTTATTGCAAAATTTTGCATCAAGTCTTAGCAGTTGTTAGCTTCAATGTAATGTTATGACTTGTGTAGATTAATAGAGCTTGCAATACCATGACCATTCCTCTAGTTTCAGGGAAAATGAATGTGGCATTCAAGAACCCTGCATCATTGGCTACAGGAATAAACATACTAATTTTGTGTAAAACAAGTTTAAATTTAAAATCACTGAATAAAGCTTAAAAATTTCCATTGTGAGTACACTATTTGAAAATTGTGTTTGAGTCTCATTTGGCACTTGGATTATTTGATATGATTGATAGCAGTGCATTTGTCTTCTTTTTAGAGCCAATACATTTGATATTGTTATACTGAACAATAAGGACTTTTTCTGGAATATTCAATTACTAACAAGCATTGCTAACTCTCCATGGCATAATAATTAAGTGCCCATATTTAAACAGTACTGTGTCATAATTGATTTATTATGGCATCATTCTAACATACGAATTGTTTATAATGAGAGTGTTGGGTTGGTTGCAGGTTGAAGTAAAGTAAATACTGTAATCATGTAACTAGTTGTGAGTGTTTGACTTCACAATACTCCTGATGACAATACAAACCTTACTCATATTGATTTATATAAGTGCCATGATGATAATTGTTTAAACGAGTGAGAGTATTGCGTGAGAAGCTAAATGATAATGGAGAGTGATTGTGTTTTTTTTTTAGTTTCTAAGACATGTGATGTGATACCTAATAAAATTGAAAAATCAAGGTAACATACCTCAATAATAATAAAAAAAATATTTACAATGCTTTTTAGAAAAAATTAAAATTTTATTTTGTTTAATTTATGATCAATAAGGAAATGTAAATATTTATTTTTAATTTTTTCACTTACACTTCAACTAGTTGCAAATATTTGTTTACTTCAAAATGTAATGGTACCATTACAATAAATGTAAACACCATATTAATAAATATAAAACTGTTATTGTAACAATTTTGGTACATTTCTTTCCCACATTTGACTTGTCATTTCAAGTAACAACAAATATGCTTTGTCACATTACAATACTGATACAAAAACAAATAAATTTTTGGTGATACAATGAAAACACAACTCTAAAATAACGAATATGGTCTGTCATCCACTTCAACATGAATTTTACAAATTAGTCAAACAAAATTTATAAATGGGTTTTAAATGTAATAACAATGAGAGCTTAACCATTATAATATGAGCTTCAAATTATTGTGGTTGTAAAAATTATGTGTTGGAGACAGTTGATCTTCACTTTCGAGAAAATAAAGATGACATTCTTTCCTTTAACATACTGATAGTTTCTCTCCTAACTTTAGTTGGTTTAGTTTGTTAGACCCAGCTATTACTTGAAACAAAATATTGTAATAGGAATTCAGATACCTTTTTAATCATACTTTTTAACTATCACAAATTTACTTATCATATAAAATTATTAACACCAACAGGAAGTTATAAATATCAAGAAAATCTTGTGCTCAATGACCAAACTATTGCAAAACTAGAACATGTGGTGATTCAACATAATAATAACTGTTCCAAGCAAGATAGATGTTCCAATAATTAACGATACTGAGAATTTTTACCATATTTCTTTAGCAACTTTTGTGTTAGTTTGTGCTGTCTTCTTTTACTTATATAGAATATTTGAAACATATGGAATTGATAAAAGAGCATTAAGTATTCATAATTAAATTAAATAATTGGGAAGGAGTTCTTGTGTGTAAGAAGCTTTAGAACATGAATTCAGAAGAGTTCTGATGCTAGAGCTGATTACTGCTGAAGCTGACAGATGTAAAATTTGGTGGAAAAGTCTGGAGAAAATACGAAGTAGATTCTCACAGCTTACTAGGCCAGAAGCAGAGGGATATCAGCCCTTGCAATGTTGGCATTGTACAAAATTAATATTGAAATTTGGCCACCCTGCAAGGATTTTTCCAAATATGGTTGGGACTGAAAATGATATGAAAGAAATTAAATTGTTTTTGACATTTACAACCAACTCTCAAATCATAGTCATAACAAATCATAGTCACAGTGAAGCCTTGCTCAGGAATTATGAGAATAATTCGTAACATGTTACAAAACATTTTTTCTTTTACTTTCACCAATTCATCTAATAATAATAATAATAATAATAATAATATCATAAGTTCAGCTTTGTGAAGAATCTTGTATTTAAGCAGCTGGCTAACAATTACAAGAGCATAATTGTGCACTTTAATCGAAATTGATAGGATGGTCCTCAACTTGCTCTGAAGAGTAAATTAGCTTATTGCCCTCCACATCGTCGTACACAAATTTTAAATGTCTTTTTGCCTGTAAATCATTTATTTATTTATACATTGTCCAACTACAAAAAAAGTAGTAGTATGTGGAAAATTAACAAGAAATAACTTGGGTCACAGAAGTCTTACATCAAGATCACTAAATACAATAACTGAGAACATCAAATTTATTATTATTTATTATATTATTATTTATTACCATGGCACTACAGCCCTTTGCAGGCCTTGGCCGTCGTGGAGGGTAGAGCTCCGCGATTTTCTTGACCCCGGCACTAGAAGAAGGAGGAGATGTGGTCAGCATCTCTCTCCGGCCGGCTTTTGGGTCCCAGGATAGATCCTGGTACTCATTTGATAGCAGGCTGAGTAGGCCTGGGAGCCAGTCTGGATGTTGAGGTGTAATGAAAATCACCACCTCACCGGGGTTTGAACCCCAGCCATCCAGTCAGCAGCTCAGTGCTCTACCCACTGAGCCACGCTGACTCCTAACATCAAATTTAATTAATTATTATTTTACACATCTTATACAAACACAGAGACACTTCAAAGATTTACAATGGAATATGTAGATCAGGGAAATCAATTGTATTGCATTGATTGATTAAAGAATGCATTAAGAGAATAGAAAGGATGCTTTGTAAGAAAATCTTTTATTTTCTTTCTGGAGTGCTCTCTCTGACACCGATAATTTGTTGATACCCTTGGAAGCCTCTGTCACTAGTGCACTTTCACATATATGCAACCTTAGACTAGATAGGCCCACCCTGGGCCAGGTTTTGTCTGGTTTTCTGTTTGGTAGAAGTGTATGTATGTATAGACACTCTTCAACTCAAGTCTCAGGGTTGCAGCAATCAGGGGCAACAGTGTCATTAATATTATTGTCATTATTAATATTTAATTTTGGCTGATTTTAACAGTTATGATTAATAAGCAATAATTTCATAATTATAATTTTATAACAGTTAGTACTTGTTCAATAACTGTGCTGCTGTAACTAAGAAAATAAATTTTGTTAAATATCCTTTGTACGTTATAACAAGTTGCTAACTAGTTTCTATTCCTTTTTTTTTTTTTTAAGGGGAAGGTCGCATACGATGATTTTGCCTTAGGAAACAGAAATCCACCACTTTGGGCCCTTTTGCTGCGATGGTCCCTCGCTTGCTCTAGGAGAGTAAATCAGTTTATTGTCATCTGCATAGTCATAGGCTATTTTTGAATGATTTTTTGACATTATATTGAAATACTTATAGCCACATTTATGTTAAATGTAGACCACGTCCCATGGGTATGAACATAACTCCTTTTAAGTTATTAATTATACAGTTTAAAACATTGCATGATAAAAGTAAAGAGATGATAAGAATTACATGATTAATAAATGAAGGTCTAGTGTCCTCATGCCATTATTCTACTTGCTCTCTTTTGAATAAAAATATCATGAATATAGGGAGAGCTTCCCCAAATAATTAATGCACACGACAAGTGAGACTGGCAGACGATGGGTCTGCATCACAACCCTTCATTCACTCCCAAGTCATTTAAGTTCATAAACACTATTACTGAGTTTCTTCTGCAATTTTGTGGGTAGGGTTGACCAATTTATTTTTGATCCAGTACAAGTACAAGAAGTTGTTGATTCTCCTTTAAGCCAAATAGAAATATGTCTGTTTATCTTAATTGATAAATAAATTCTTAAATTAAGGAAGCACTAAATACAAAGAAAATGAATAAAGTATGCATTAAAAATAATTTTAACTTTTCAGACAAGTCTAGAATAAATATTAAATTTTAATAACCTAATTTTAATGACAGACCCCAGAATACCATTTGTCACTGGAAGCAGACTGACTTAGAATCATTTAGACAAAGATACTGAAAGAATCAATAAAGTTAAGTTAATTATCAACCACATGATATTTCCAATATTGACAATATTTTCATCTACTAATCATAATAATTTTATAGCAGTCATGTTGTCTTCATAAAAAGTTGAATGTATAATTAATCACAATATTGTAATTTTCTGTCTTTGAGATAAGATATCATGGGAGACACATTCAAATTCTTGCTGGGGTCACAAAATGTAGTTGCAATTGGGATTTTCTATCAACAGGATCAGTAACCTGGTTGTCAAGTTCAAGGGCTGATGTTCACAAGCCTCTCTTACAGCTGCATTGATATTCACACAGAAAGTTTTGTTCTTAAAAATAGCACATAAAATAGTTAACCCACAAGTACTTCTTAAAATCAAGATTCTACTAGATTGCAACAGTTATCCTCCTCCATCTTACTCTTAATAAGTCTAAGATAAATCCTAGTTACTTTAATCAGGAAAATGGCATACTTCAAGACATTCATCAATGAGCAAAGTTAGAGAAACATAACGAAATGGATAGCAATGAGAAGTTTGACATACCAATGTCATCCTTACTAGTTTTTAAACTCAACTTCAAGACTATATTAACTATCTGTTTTTCAAATACTTTTGGAAAACAAAACATCTTTAGATAATTGGCTGAGCCTAACTATATCCATATATATCTTCATAACTAAATTTTATTTATTATAATCCAGAGAGCTTTGGTTTTGTAACTGGAATTTGAATTTTTAATTTACAACATTCCATGATCAAAATGTTCTGGGAGTCAGTCACACCAAGGCGTGAGTAAAAATTCCTTATTCTAACTGGAATTTAAATCCCAGCTGTCCAGCCAGCAGTTCAGCACTATCTACCAAGTTACGTGGATCAATGAAATGCAAGAAGAATAAAATTGAAGACCTAAATTTACTAAAAGAATTATTAAATAAATCCATAGACTCAAACTTGGGAAGGAACTACCTCTTAAAAAATTTTAATTTTTCATCTCTTGATGTATTTTGAAAGATTTTCGATGCTTATCTTTGCTGCACTCTATTGTTTGTAGATTTCTTCTTTAAAAGAAGAGAGAAACATTTCTCAAAATGTGTTCTAGAAGGTTGTGATACAAATTACTACTTGATTCATTACTACTTACTTACAAATTACATTACTACTTGCAAAGAGGAAAGGATTTTTAACATTAATTTGGAAACAGAATAATTAATGGAACATATTAACAGTCAACACGTAAATATTTATTCTCCATTTTTGCAAACAAATATTTATTCACAACATGATAGTAAATACTATACCTATTTAAAAATTCAGAAACAAGTGATGTGGAAATAAAATACAAATATATTTTAATGAACAAAAAATTATACAGCAAAACATACAATAAAAACTGGTGCAGTGATCACCAACACACATTAATCAGTAAATACAAAATGCCATTTGAAAAATGATCTACTGACCCCAACAAATCTGCCAAAAAAGTCACCCATGCTATAGTAGTCATACAACCTATAATAGTCACACAAAAAGTCACGCATGCTGTAGTTGACATCACAACAAAACTATAACTGCTGAACAGTCGTTAAAACAATAACATTTTTTACCGGAAGTATGAGAATTTATCTATCAAACAAGAAATAAAATGTTATAGGACTAACCAGCTTACTAACCAAAAATTAAAATTGAATTATATGAATGAAAGTAAAGCAGAAAACACAATATTTATTTGATTAGTCACCACCATAGTGCACTCCTAATTTACTACGCAAAGTATCTTCTAATTCTGCTAACAACAAACTTTCTTCATGGGTTATCTTGGGACTTTCAGAGAGACCTGTAAAGAAATATTTGTACAAAAGTTTTAACAAATGAGACTTTACAAATTATTAATATAATGATAATCTCAAGAAATTTCATACAGTGAAGTCTTCACAATGCAACATATTGAATTATGTCTTTCACATGTCTTTACTCAATTCATTTATATCTTTCAATCAGGAAAAATTTTACAGGGAGTTAGGTTTGACTGATCATTGTTATGTCCCCTGAAAACATGTTCCCGATCAAAAGGGATGATTGAATTTTTTGCACATGTAAGTGAAAAACAAGTTTAATTTTATTACATAAAATACAATGTTCAGAGTTTACCAAAAAAGTATACACTATTTTTCAAGGTTAACGAAAATAATTTAAAATGGAAATGAACATCATATACAAATGTTGTGTTGGCACAAATGGTCTCGAAGACACAAGAATTCTTTTCTACTCAGAATCAAGAAACTTTTATACCACTCCCATCAGAGTTGAATTTAATTTTTCCTCAAAAATAGTAAAAGAATATTAATTACTTCCTCACAACATTAATTCAAAATAAATTCTCAGAGTGTCTGACTGTTTGTTTAGGCGTGTCCTTATAAACTTAGTTTACTATCATTTTATTGTTCAATGGAATATGTTAAGGAATGTAATATACACACCAAGCTTCAAACAACGACGAACTTCCATGGCCTCATAACGTAGTCCAGCACTGTTTGTAAAATTAAATGGTAAAGATGCTGATGGAAGAATAAATTCACTTGTTTTCTCAGGCATTACAATTTTTGTAGGACACCAAAATGGGTTAGCAATCTAAAATAACAGGAAACAATTATTAATTAACATAAGTACAAATTTAGCAAAAATAAAAAGAATAAAACTACACACCCATGAGAATATTGGCCTAACCAAAAAATTCGGTGACTTTGAATTATGGCAGGTCTCTACGTCCACCAGCAGGTTCTACAGTTTTCTACGACATGCTCTTTTAACACATACAGTTCCTGTGTGGTAGCTTTATTTTTTTTAATTAGCACAACTAAAAGTGCTTGTTCCCAATTATTTTCAAAAAGAAACTGTCAATTGCATATCTTAAAAGATAGTTGGATTATAACACACTAAACTAACATTTATTTGAACCAAATTTTTTTTATAAGTTCTGAAAAATTTGTAATTTTGATTTATGTCAATATTTCTAGGGTGTTGGAAATAACATTGAACTTACTCGAGCAACTCCCTTTGTGCCAACTATAACTGCTTCATTTGGGAATTGAGCTTTAGCATTTGTACTAAGAACTGCTGTTTGTCCAGTTTCATAAGTTAATACACAGCTCATGCTGATATCAACTCCTTCTTGATTTAAATGTCCCAGAGCCACAATATCTTTTGGACGTTTTGTTCCAAAAACAAGCAATGCAAATTGCAGAACATACACTCCAAGATCAAGAATTGTACCTCCTCCTAATTCCTTTAATCTGAACACATACAGGAACACAAAAGTATACATTAAGGGTAATTTAACATAAAATCATTTATTTATTTATATTTTCTTTTTATGTCTAATAGGAATAAACATACTTAAGTCGATCAATTTCAGCAATGGGTACACCGAATGTGACTTCTGCTTGTACAATATCCCCCAAGGTGCCTGAATCGAGCTCTCTTCTCAAAGCTTCATAAGCTGGAAAGCATCGAGACCAAATCGCTTCCATTAAAAATAGGTTCTTTCTTCTAGCAAGGTCGATCAATTCCTTTGTCTGTTTCAAATTTAAAGTGAGAGGTTTTTCACAAAGAATTGGTTTTCCACTAGTAAGCATTAATTTTCCAACACTTAAATGCTGAGGATGAATAGCACCAATGTAAACAACATCTATAGAAAAATAAAAGTTTCATCATTGTACTTGTCACATTATCAACATAAAATTTTGAATTAAACAAACAAAATCATCTAGAAACATGATTAACCCACCAACATTACTGTCAGCAGCTAATTCTTCATAAGAGCCGTACGCAACAGGTATTTTATGCAAACTTGCAAATTCTTTTGCTCTTTCTATTTGTCGCGCAGCAACAGCAACTACTGTATGTTCTTCAGGAGATAGTGTGCTCAAAGCTGTCACAAAATCATGACTTATTTTTCCTGCACTGACAATACCCCAACGAGTTGCCATCTGAAGTGTAAGAAAAGTTGCATGATAAAATTTTAAAATGAAATTACATTCAAACATATATTTTACATTTTTCATGATAAACACAAACAATTCCGTGAAACAAATATTTCTTTTGAGAAAGTCATTATTTCATAACACAACAAAACGTTATTCTTGGCATAAACCGTACTCTATATACGTTACCATCATGGTAATAAATAACTAAAATAAAATTTAAAAACTTAAATTTACCTTGAAAACAATGAACTTGCAATAAATTCGCGTAAAAAACGAATTGTAATCTCAACGCACTGAACAGTAATCAATCTCGATCCTCACTGCTACATGACTAGCTTTACCGAGCTTTATAACCTTTCTTGACAACAGCTATCTTTCAAGGGGCATCTTCAAGATCAACCTATCAGATTTCTGCCAAAGGACATCACCGCACCCGCAAACTGGACCAGCCTCATCACATCCTACCACGTGACAGAAGAACACGACAGTGTTTTGAGGAAAGTGTAGACATCTGCTGGTGGGATGTAGAAACTGTGTTTCAAAATTCTTCCTGGTGAGTGCGTCGAAGTGTTCCGCAGGGATGGAGTGTTTTGATGTGCGAGTGTTTGGTGTATAAAACTCCTCGGATTGTAAATGTTTAAAGGTAAGCAACTACTTTGATTAACTTGACGTGAACGCTTTTGTAGAAAAGAGATTGTTGTGGTTCCTCTTCGTGCAACACTCGCAGTTGTACTCTTCTCCATTGATTCTTTCCGTTAGGTGACCGCCATGATCGAGGGCCAGTGAATGACTAATAGCGGGATGTGGAATATCTAGAGAATGTTTGCGCATTTCGTGAAGTAACAGTGAGATATCTTGTCGTATCTTTATTTCACTATAATCTTTCTTCATGTCCCTATCCTGCCCGATCATCAGTGAAGTAGTTTTATCGTAAAATATTTTTTCTCAGACAGCTGTCTTGAACGACTAACCAAAAACTGTGGAGTTGTTGAATCATAATTCAAAACTGTATGTGAAAATCGTGGATTTTATTAAGTGATATCAGTTTATTCTTTTGATAATTCTGTTACGATCAGTTGTTTGAAGTGATTTGGAACCTTTTTACTGTAAAACAGCGATATCGCTTCATTGCATGGATACTAGTGTGTACTTGTGGTAATTCAACTGGAACGGATTTGTTGTATACTATGTCATTCTCATCGTAGAAATCATTGAATTGCATCCCCGTGAGTAGTCATCGTCTATTGATTTTTCCTCCCTGTAATTGTGAATGGTAATAATTTAAAACTTCAATGTTGCATTTTTACTTGTTTTGTGCCTAACCAACAATTTAGCTTCTGTGCAATCTTTATTTGCAATTAAATTTCTGTTATATATTGTTTTAATATCAATTGTGTAGTTTTGTTCTTCGATTTAAGAACATAGGCTTTATTTTGATATCAATTTCAATAGTAAATGTTTAATTATTTGGTTGCTCATTGCATGTTCATCCCTTGTGTTATTTGTTTAATTGTTGTCTCAATATTTCATGAAAATGTGGGATTTGTGTACTAGCTGAATCTATTTTGATGTTTTTGTATTACTAAAGTGCATGTGTGTTTAATTATGAGCTTGTGTGAAACAAATTATATAGGAATAATTGTGATGAGGGACTATTGATAAAATGTAAAATTATGTTTTACATAATTTAAAGCTTTTTTATCAATTTTTTAATTACAAAATTATTTCTGTATTTGAAATTATTCATTTGCTCCAATAAGTGCAACTTATGGTAGAATTAACTACCAAGGGAATGTAATTGCAGTGTGATTAGTTTGAGTTTACTATTTTTAATCATCTAACGTCAAGCTCCTTAACCAACTTCGGTTTTGAAGAAACTTGCACTTCTATCACTGTTTTAAATAATCCCGAGAAAGTAGATCACCTGGTAACAAAATAGTTTATCGACGCCCGGGCTGTGTAATGGAGATGGCGTACGTTACGAAATAAATTCACTGTTTGCTTCGACGCCAGAAGTGAAAACTTGACCCGATGCCTTCCGCTGTCCGATTTCGAATCAAGAACGCAGTGGCGATGTCAAGTTAGCGATGGGTGCCTTGGCGCGCCCGTTCCAGCCAGGATACACGCACACGCCCCACTTCATGAACCATCCTTGCATATCGGAATGTCTTCGCTACAGCCTCTGGACCTGGTGTCAAGGTGGCTTTGCAGTGAATTGAAAACAAATTTTCGGCGTTCTCGTTTGGTTTAGTGCATATTGGAAGTGTGTTTGTCTTTTCTAGAATTATGGAAACGAAAAATCGTTAAAAATTAGTTGTGTATGTCAAATAATATTTAGTTGATGATTTTGTGTTTGGTTTTTCGTCTGGGAAAAAAATCCGCATTTTTTGTAGGTATACGTGTTACACAGATACAAACAAAAAGATGTAATTTGCAGCAGCAAAGAAAAAAACCCTACTCAACTAAGTTAACAAAACAGAAAAAGTCATTACTATAGTTTCATATTTTGCTGTTAGTATTGAAGAAAGATTAGTTTTGGTATTGTGAAGTAAATGTGTTCCAACTCCTTATGTTATTAGTCTCATGTTATCACCGTGTAAAAGATGTGAGGTGGTGTAACGAAAACCTGACGCCTAGTGCCCCTTTTGCCCGACAGGGTCAGACGCAGCCCGTTGTCCTCGAGGGTTCGCCCCCGCGCGCATACCTGTGGAGACGCGACGCGGGGCGTGTCGCCCACGTTTCAGGCACGCACCCCCCTCCCAACTCCCTTGAGACACTACTATCCGTCGCACGATTCGTCTTTTGTAGAATACCTTTGAGGAGTCGTGTGGAGTCCTTTTAGGTACTATAGTTCGGTGCTTGGAATGAGTGTCAATCGTGAATCAACCGTGTTGTTCGTCCTTACTAGTTTTATTCTGGTAAACATTCCGCTATTTGTATCGAAGAACTTTAGAATATCCAGGAAATATTTCTACGTTTTTATTTCTCGTGTGTACCCCCCCCCCCCCCCCCNTGGGATACTTTTAGTTAAGATTATGGTTATTACAGTAAACCTTGTTGATGTAAAGTATGCGCTAATTAATTAGCATGTACGTTCAGTAAGAATCTCGCACACTCGCGAAACATGCAAAGCACTCTCCGCGAACGGTATTCAAAGAAACGTGACGTAGGTGTTCACCTCGTCCGTGTCAATAGAAGAGAAGAGGATGTGGTTAGGTATTTATTTCTTGGACGTTCAAACACTGAATGAGACCCTCGTCCCATCACTTATCAGAGGAGTTTTGTAGGATTTAAAGTTTGGACTGCGTGCTGCTTAGGTGATCTGGATCGTTCATGCGAAGCGGGAGCTCACGAGTTCAGTGTTCTTGTTTTAGCAATATGTGTCAGGGAAATCATTCTTTGATAAACCTTGACAAAGCTTGTTTCTGTCCAATTGTGCAGGTGCATAATATCGTGTTAAGCACTTTTTTCTATATAATTTTGGTTTAATTAAATCAATTTTCATATTTTATTTGTACTTTTCTTACGCTAATTATTTTTGAGTGTGTTGTGAGCAAAGAAGAAAATGGTAACTTCTCGTAAACAAGAGGTACTAAAAGTGTTAAAAATCCTTTCCATTCTCTTTTCAGGTTAGAAATTCGACAAAATGTTTTCCTAATCTATTAATAATACTAATTAATGGCTTACGTCTGCTCTTCGGAATATAAATAGTAAAGAAAAACGACCTGTGCTTGATTGGAATATGAATATTCTTTCAAAATTTATAACTAAATAATTTATCGACAAAATAGTAGTTGCAAACTGCGTGTGACCACATGGAGGTCAGTTTGCTTATTTACCTCGGAAGCAAGCGAAAGCCATCCCAAATTTTAATATGTGCAGAATATTAAACTAATTTATTTTCCTAGTAGAAATTGGTGTGTGTGTATGTGTTGTTGTTTTTTTCAAGTATGTACTGTAATCAACTTCAATTGCTCCGAAAATATTGCTTATAAATCGTAACTATTAGAATGACTCAAAATTCGAGATCAATAATTAAAAAAGTATTAATTTCCCCGCCACCCCTGGGCATCGCGTGCATCTCTTAATTCACGAGTCGTCGTCGCTCTGGTTGGCGTTGAACCCGGTGCCGAGTCTTCGCCGTCGCTGGTCGTTCCCGGATCTCTTGGGCGCTCGGTGCTTGGCGCCGCTTCATTCACGAGTTCAGTGGGGCGCGCGGTGGCGATGGCGGCGGAAGAGGAGCCGGCGTGGCTATCTCCCCCTCTCCGCCTCATCGCTGCTATAGTGCCGTTGGCCGGCCGGCGGCATGGTGCGGCGTCGGAGCAGGGTGGGGCGGGAGCGGAGGTCGTGGACCCTCCGCGGAAGACGACGACCACGATGATCGGGAAGCTGGATTAAACGCTCGCATTTCGACACGTACCGCATCTGAAGAACGGGGGAACGGTGAGAATTTCGGAAGAGTTTAATTTCGACGTGCTCCGAATGTTTACGACATGCCGAACGAGAGGCGGCGGTGGAGGCATGGCGGCGCCCGTCCCCGGGTGGCGCTAGGTCAGCGCCGCGTCGCTCGTGCGGGATCGATAGCGTGACGTCACCTCCCACGTGGCTCGCAGAGCACGATATGTTCATGCATGGGACTGCGTCTGTCTGCGATTCCGCGGCATAAATAACCCGGGGAATAAGGAATCTACCCCCTTCCAAGGATACCGAATTCCTAAATCGAACCAATAATATATTTTGATTTATTTCAGAAATATTTCTTTATGGTTATAACATCTAATTAATAGCTTTATCAATATCTAACAACTTGCTAGGTGATTGCTAATCTGAGCTTCTGTGTTCTAATTCTGATCCGTCCCTACCCCACTACACACTCCAAAAAGTCAAATCATATTTAAACCATTAATTATGCTGATTTCTGCTTTTTCTACGATTGGTTTGGAAATGCTTTATATGTAAATGTAGAAGAAATTCAAAATATCTCGGTGCATTTCTGTACTGGAGTATACGTAGCATGGTAGCATACAGTATACTTTGTAGCTTAATGTAATTCCTTGACTGAATACATACGATTTCGTTTTTGTTCATTTCTATACTTCTTGGTGGAACGTTGTTTTTGTAGTTGAAACATAGAATAGGACCATGCGTTATGTCTGAAAATATGAATTGGGAATACAATATTAATTTAAAGATTATTCTGCGTTAATTTTGTATAAAATAAATACTTCGGGTAAATTCTTTTGGAGCAAATACCTTTCTGATAGGACGCTAGTTTGTTTAGCATCCTCTTTTGCGCATTCTGCATATTTTGAATCACTCTTTTTTGCAATACTTATTGGATGTTAAGACATGCTTAGCTACAAGTTTTACTTCCACGTGAAGAATTTAAAAAAATTGAAATATTAGAATGTAGCCTTAATTGAATAATGCTTTTTAGAATTTGTAATTTTCGAATTTATTGAATTTCGATATTACTATCCTTGATTTTGATGTATGGTATTCCTAACGCTACAAAAAATGTTGTATTAGAAAAATGTACAAAATGTCATCGATATCGAAAAGTTAATTTTTTCCCGGGTTTTTCTCCGTTTTTCCTTCGGGTAGAGGCGGATTTCTTATACAGGTTCTCTAGGCCCTGTCTATGGGCGTGTTTATTGAATAAATTTTATTTATTTTGATTTATTCCTAGAATAAATCGTGAATTTAGTGTTTTTTTCAACTCTTATGATTTTTAAACACTATACTCAGAATAATCTATAGTTCGATAATAACTTGTACATGTAAATTTACGAACATATTTGCGTTAAATTACAAATATATTGACATTCTATTAGTATTATAACTCGCAGCTAACTTTTTCTCTTATCTAGGAACTTTTGCTGAAATTTTTGAATCCGCCTCTGCCTTAGGGTCCTTGATCGGAATTGATGGGATGGTCCCTTGCTTGCTTCCGGAGAGTAAATTAGTTTATTGTCCTCCACGTAGTCATACGCAGTTTGTACTGTTTTTTGACAATAAATTTATTATTATTGTTAATTTTACACCCTCAGTGTTCAGGAAATTCACACTCATAAACATTTACAAAATTCCGAGTATTGCACAAACATTAATCAAGAGCTTGGTTGAAAACATGTTTTATTTTGGGAAAGGAAATTAAATGAATTTCTCCTCGGACCCCACAAAGGTCTATATACACGGAATAGTTTCTATAAATGTCAACAAAATTTAAGACCAAAGAAAGTACTATATTAAATCAGAAATGGATAAGCTAAACACTTTTTTGGGGACCTTATTTCAGGTCCCACATTCACATGCTACAACCGAAAACTACGGTACAAAACAATACTAACGCGTATCATTCATAGCTTGTTTCTGAGCATATTTTTCTAAATTTTACAAAGTTCTAATTTAACGTTAAGAGAACCAATGATATTTAATATTCTTCTTCCATTTTTCTTTTCTAAATTAGAAAAAAAACATGTACAACGAAAAAAAGAGCTACATCTTGACTTTTTGAATTACTAATATTAGTTCCTAGAATGAATATGTTTAATCAGTTTCTAGGTAACAGGTATGATACTGATTTATTATGTTATTATTTTAAAAGAAACAGACATTTAATATTTTGATAACCTTTCAAGAAAACCAGTTTCTTCCCTCTCCTAACAAATAGTAAATTTTACCTTTGTTCGTCTCAAACAGTGACATTCAATTAAAATTTGAAACTGACCAATAATCTTCTATCCATGTCATGTACCATGGGTTGCTCTAGTACAGCGGTTGCCTAACTTTAGGAGCCCACAATCATAGTTTTAAATTTCGCGATTATGTGGATCTTCAACGTCTGATTGGATATCTAATACATTAAAGAAATGTCTATTTATTTTAACTGTTTTTTTATGTTTCTCAGTTATGATTGGAAAACATTTTGCAATTTAATATTTATGCCATACCGAACTAGTTTATTCAAAAATTACAACTAATTTCTAGATTTTTGTGCGGACCACCAACATTTTCTCACGGACCACCAGTAGTCCGCGGACCACCGGTTGGTATACTATGGTAGAAGCGAACAAGCGCCGCTCGTTACACTCGGAGGAGGCGGGCTTGGCTGCCACCCACCCGCACTTGTGCTGAATCCATCGCCGCTTTTCGTGACGTCATACTCTCGTTAATGACTCACGCGTATCTTCATCGAGAAGGACATTCGGGTTTCTTGCCGTCCGCGGACGCAGAATGCGAGAAAGAAAAAAAAGTTATTGGAACAAGAATTTTTCTTCAGTCGTTGTTCCATGTATCTCATAGATCATTTTGTCTGGGCTTATCTTTGATTTTCCTTGTTTTTGATCGTTGGAATCAGTAGGAGTTAAACTTCTCATTGATTCTTGACTAAAATAAATAACTGGATTTAAAAAAATGAGTTAATCGATTTGCGAAGCCACCATTGTGTTTTGAGTTAAGTGCCCTTAGGGTACATGAAATAGAGTAACTCTGATAGTAACTGTTGAACGGTTATTTCTAGTAGTAGGAATATCGGAATTAGGGGGGGGGGCAGGAAATTCCCTCCCTTCTGACTTCTTCCCCGCAACGTCTACTTTATTTTTATTTCCGGCCTTGAAAATATTAATCACCTCTCGTGATTGTCAATAATAATGGTCGAAACTATGCATTAATGGAAACTAATGTGCCTATAATGTTTCATGGAATATATGTCCATCAATAAGACGCTCCAAATGGGTATATATATTAAGTATATCGGAATTAAATAAAAATTACACGAACTATGAGGCCCTTTTAAATGTCTCTCCCCGGAATATAATTACATTTTCTTGTCAATTTTATGAAGTACAATATTGAAACATGAAAGGCAAACTTCAAAAGTCACTCTCTACATTTTCTTTCATTCGAACAGTGGTCGGGATGAGAAATATTTTTTTAATGTGTCCATTATGTTCCCCAGTAATTTGAGTGAAATGGTAGTTTAAGAGACCACTAAGTTCCTTCAGTAAAGTGCTAGTGTGGTAGCGTTGGAATTGTTCCTCGTTCTCGCCAAACATTTGACGAGATTTCCCGCTCCATGTCTCGTCATGGCAACGCTCAAGAGGTTCGACTGAAGCGCTCACGTAACTCAACACACATTGGAGCCATTGTGTTTGCCAAGATAGTGTGTAAACCTTTCTGTTGGATCGTCTTGAATCTCATGTTGGCGTAACGATGATGTGAATCGCCGCGACACAAAACGTCTTGGATGTCTTAGTCGAAGTAATAGTGACGGGTTGGTCCCTTTCACTTAACCAGAGGAATTTTTACTGTTTCTGTTTACCAAAGTTTCGAATGCTAGTAGGGCTAAGCTCTCGAGTGCCCCTTTTTGTATTTCTCTTGTAAATCGAGAAATATTCAATGAATACAATTTATCAAAACTTTATTTCAAAACAAACTTTATTTCAGTTGGATACAAAAATTACCTTAAAAAAACTTCTGTAATCTTTTGATATTGCATTTTAGGGTACATTTTTTCTTCATTTTTATCTTCGCTCACTTCGCTCTGCGGTTTTTACCCCCATTTTGGGATTTTGCTCCTGCCTATTTTTCAACCCGAGATGCTCATGGGGTTTCGGCCCGGCGAGACTCCAAGCGTTATCTCCCAGGCATCAACAACAACGTATCGTTTGTTCCCATACTTTCTTATGAGATAAAATCAGCTTGTTGTTTATAACATGCCGGGGAGAAGTAAAATCGTGATTGTGTCAAGGGCTACAAGACGATACAATTTTTGTTATACATTCTAAATTGTTACCACACAGTGGGAAGCGTGTCGGTTTTTATACTCATGATCAGATTCCGAGATGAGAAGAAGCTGTAGTTGCACGCAAGTAGTGTTCACGGAAGCCCTTCCAGTAGAGGATTCGAACGCGTACATCGCAGCAGAACGATCCTGCCTGTGTCGGACAAGCAGACATGGCTTCTGTTCTTGTCCGCCCATAGCCCCTGAATTTTGCACACCGCACCTTGAGGTGGACTCCATGCAACATTGAGTCGCAGCCGGAAATTCGGCGGCGAGACCTCTTCCCTTCATCCGATGGACGCAACGGCTTTTCGGTGCGGGGATACGAGTCGTAACGCAATTCGACGCAGCCGAGCGGAGCAGGGTCGACCAAGCATGGGGAGAGCGCCAGCCGGCCGGAAACAACACCGCCATGGCTGCGTGGGCGAACCGGCTTCATTGCCTGTGCCACTGCGTTCTTCTTACTCTGGAACATTCATAATCGCACCGGCGTTTTTCCGGATATCGGGTTAGCCATTCGGGAAGCGTGCCAATTTATATTAAATTTTCTACTCCGGAGGTGTAGAGTCAAATGTGGCAGTATGAGAGAGCTCGTATTGGATCGGTTAGTATAGGCAACCAACCCTGCCTATAGAGGGGGTCCAGCTGTCTTCCTGTAATTTTAAATGTGAACTGTTGAACTGTATTAACTCTAATATAGGTAGATAGGAACATTTAGAGAAATATATACATTTATTTCTTCTAAAGTTTATTTTTCGCACCTTTAAAACATGTATAAAGTACACAATCGTGAAGAATATGGCCTACTAATCGAAAAGGTGCGCCGCTCTCTCTCCACCACACGCTGATTGTATTAGTGACACTGACTTTGAGCGACTAGACGAATTATTTATTCGTAGGAGATAATGAGAGAGCACTTGGTACGTGAGCATCGGAAATAATAAATATATCCGAGGAAATACAAGTACGTCGTAAACAAAAAATTTAATATGGTGATAATAATAAATTTATTGTCAAAAAACAGTACAAACTGCATATGACCACGTGGAGGACAATAAACTAATTTACTCTCCGGAAGCAAGCAAGGGACCATCCCATCAATTCCGATCAAGGGCCCTAAGGCAGAGGCGGATTCAAAAATTTCAGCAAAAGTTCCTAGATAAGATAAAAAGTTAGCTGCGAGTTATAATACTAATAGAATGTCAATATGTTTGTAAATTTACATGTACAAGTTATTATCGAACTATAGATTATTCTCAGTATAGTGTTTAAAAATCATAAGAGTTGAAATAACACTAAATCACGATTTATTGTTACAATAAACACGCCCCCAGACAAAGCCTAGAGAACCTGTATAAGAAATCCGCCTCTACCAGAAGGAAAAACGGAGAAAAACTCGGGCCAGGATGGGGCTACAGAATTTATGTACACAACCGTGCCAAAGTTGAGTACACATAAAACTAAATT